>NJET01000270.1:0-12956 GCA_002591415.1 Ophiocordyceps australis | reverse complement strand
GACCCTACTTCTAGCGATATACCTATTTAATATAGTTATATTATATAATAATTATAATATAACCTATATTATAGATCCTCGAGTAGGCGGCTAGGTAGTAGTAGTAGTACTACTAGTAGGTACTGCTCCTACCAGCACATACCCTACTAGTAACAGTACTCCTTGTCCACTACTACTGGCCTACCAGGGGTAGACGCTCACCAGTGGCTATCAGAAAGATACTAGGCAAAGGCAGGGTCGAGGTTCCTGTACATACTGACCTGTACTTGTGCATGTGCATGTACATGTAAATACTTGTAGTACGTGCCTGGAAGTTGACAAGGACCAAGAGAACCGATGCCTTTCGGTTTCTTCGGATGGCAAAAATCGCATCGCCTCGGTACCACCACTCTCTACATGTATCTAGGCAAGGTACGAAATCTGTGTAGCCATATCACATACGACGCAGCAGCTGATGTTGTACGGTGAGCATTTCCCATAGCAATCAGGCCGCTATTGGCTGCCGGGCAAGATGGGCAAGACCAAAGATGGAAAGCAAATTCTTTTGAGTTTGTGGGGCTGAAAGAAGCCCTAACTTGAAGAGGCAATGTGCATGCGGCGTACATGTATTCTAGAGATGACGATGTGGCAGCCAGTGCACCATGCTGCGCACTGTGCGCTTCTCGGGTGCCAGAGCCTGGCGCCTGTCTTTGCAGGACAGATGACTTGGGCCCAAATAGAAACTTGCAGGGCCAAGAAGCTGCGCCGACGTCGCTTGATAAGCTCGGAGGTTGGTCGTCCGATTTGTCATTTGCGAGAGAGCTGAGTGACAGGCCGTCATCTGGTGCCCGCCGGCCTGTCACGGAGCGACGAGCCAGCAAGAAGCTCGGGAATGCACTGTGCTTAGCCGTTGGAGCATCTAGTACTAGTACTACTAGTAATAGTGGTACTAGTCGTAGTAGCTACATGAGGAGTACCTTGCCCTAAAGATACAACCAGGGTAGTGTACACCGTATTAGCCTAGTGGTAGTAGAAGGTAGTACAGTAGTAGTAGTAGTTGAATTTCAAGTCGCGCGAGAGCCGCCGGCCTTGCAGCTATTCTCACTCTCGCCCTCATTCTCGCGCTACGCTTCCCCCCTCCCCCTTCAGACTTTTCTCGTCTGCACGGACAGTCGCACTGGTCTGAAACTGGGTGCACGACATGAGCTCATCCCTGCCTTGCTCATAGCCGCCCCTACGGTTGGCGCGTTGCCTGGCTGGTAAAAAAGCAAGCAAAGCTTCTCGTCCCAAGTCCAGCCGCCTGTCCCTGACGAACAGGAAGATTAGCGTCGACTCCAACGCGGGCGGCCACGTGCAAACCCCAGCTGCTGCGGATCCCTCCATCCAGAGCACAGGCAAAACCCAATGGCGGGCGTCGTCATCATGCAAATGTGGATGGAGGGTCAGATCCAAGACATCAAGTGGCAGCCTGGATCGACACTACCCACCCCAACTTCAGCCCAGAGACTTGATCAGTCACGACTGACTGACACACTTGTCTAGACAAGGCCTTAGCGATTGCCTGCCGTGAACTCGGGACCAACTGTAGCTCCGTCGCACTCGAAATCCAAGCGCCCGTCTGTCTGTGCGCGCCCTGTCAGCCGCCGCAGCTCTCGTCTAGTGAGCTCTGCCCCCCGACAAGTGTCGGATTGTATACGTACTGTATGCACAAGTTTTTTTAGTTTGTTTCTTCATTGAGTGACCACACCAGGTACTACTTGGCTGTAATCTCGACTGTAGTCTCGACTGTAGTCTCGACTTGTACTCTCGACTGTACTCTCGACTACGCCCTCGACTGCACACTCAACTCTAACTCCCGACCATCATTATACTATCCAACGAGGCATGCAGCTTGAATAGTCACGGCCCGAGCCTCATGAAGCCCATGGCCTCTTTGGCTCCCCTCTTCCGACCCGAGTTTTCGCGAGTCTTGCCGATCGGCTGCCGACCCGGAACTGAAGAGGCTCGGCATGCTTAGCCCCTCTACTTTAGCCGGGACCTTGCATCAAAGACGTACCGCCACACGATGTGCGTCTATAGTGGTTATATGACTTGGATGCGTAGAGACGGCATTGAATGTGTTCCGATTTGAAGAGTCATGCGCCATGCATCCAACTCCAAGTTAGTCCCAATCCGAAGCTATGCAACAGACAGGCGAGCCCTATTGCGTCTTTGCGCTGCTCATCCCTGTTCCATATCAAAGAAACAATATGAGGGAAAAATTCGCTCCGCTGCATATACCAATACGTACGGGGACCTTCTTGGCAGGCGTGACGCCACCGTCGGCATGTTCCTATGGGCTTGCAGATGGGCAGCAGCTTGCAACTGAAGATCACTTCCCGAGCCTTGCTCTCGTATTCAAGCCCACGTCCCTTGGAAAAGGCAATGATGAACATACTCTCTTGGCAAAGGGGAAAATACACACTAGTCATACGTGCGCCTCCCTGAGTTGGGGCGGGCCTGTGAGAAGCCTGTGAGAAGCAGCCTTGTACCAGAGCGCGCATTCGCCGACGCGTAAATTGCATGGAGAAACGGCGCGGCACGCGTACGGGCATGGATGGAATGCTTTAGGCAAGGCTACAAAAAAGGATTGCTCAAGGGAGAGCCAAGGGTGGAGCACATCGATCTTCAGCAACTCAAGGGCAATTTGTGACACTCCATCTGATGTCCTCACTGGCCAGTAGAAAGGAACCGGTTCCAGCTGCCAAGCTTCCTTTAATTGGGAAGCGAGGGGTCATGAGACGCGTCCAGCACAAAGAAACAAGGTTTGCGACCCCCCGTCCGCCTCTGAAGATGAAGTCGCGTCGAGACATCGTCACCCGATAGCCATTTGTGTCGCGTTTCATGGCTCCCTGGAATGCTCATGTCAAGTACGTAGCACCTGGACAAAGGAGTGGTCTGTCTCTGGAATGCAATCTGCTCCTTTGTGCTCTTTTACCAATCAAAGAGTGCCCTTTTTTTCACCTTGGTCCTCTACTATCCCACTGTGCCATCTTTTTTTTTTTTTTTTTTTACCTAGTTGGGCTCGTGGGCCTCTGCTGCCCTTGCAATGTTGCATTACACTGACTACAACGCTTTCAGGATTTCAATAGCCACTTTGCCCTCGGCCTGTCCCACCACCCGGATTGAATTGAGGTCCTTGACTATCCAATCTGGTTCAGCAGCAGACACTTGTTGCAACGAGTGGCTTGTCGTCAAGGCCAAGACCTTGCAGCCGGCAGCCTTGCCAGCCCGAATGCCCGCGGGAGCGTCCTCTATCACCAAGACGTTGTCTGCCGGGCAGTCGTCGAGGCCAAGTTTGGCGAGGCCCATGCGGTAACAGGCTGGATCTGGCTTGCCTCGGGTTACCGACTCGGCCGTGATGAGATGCTGGGGCTTGGCAAGGTCGAGCACCTTGAGCCAGGCAGAGACGAGAGGCTCGGTGCCAGATGTGACAATGGCCCAGGGAGCAGAGGCAGCGATGAGCTCATTAAGCAGCGATCTAGCTCCGGGAATTTCAGAGGCCAAATTGCTGTAAAGCAGAGGCATCTGGGACTCAACCTGCCGGACGTCTGTTGCGCGTGGATTAGCCGCTAGTCATGAGGTCTCTGGCGCAGAGGGATAAGGAACAAGATGAAGGACAAGGAGGGAAAGAAGAGGAAGAGCCCACAGGTCCAATTTGCCTTGTGCGGCGCGATAATGTCAAAGACATCGATGCTCCGGCGTCCGTGAGAAGTTTCCAGTATCTCACTAGGCGAGACTCCAATCTCGTCTCCAATTCTAGAAAGAGGGGCAGGCAGATACGTCAGTTGAGCTGGGCCAGGCTCAAGACGCAAAGCGACGACTGACCTTTGCCAGTGCTTGACAATGGCCTCTGTTGAGTCTATAATGGTGCCGTCCATGTCGAGGAGAAAGCCCGAAAAGGAGAGGCGCTGTGTGCGTTGCGGATGCGGGACCGTCATGTCGATTCTCTGGCAGTGTCTTGTATGTAGGAGCAATGGCGATGGACACTTTCAAGGAATCCGAGTCTTGGGAGGCTGGAGCATGAGCCCAAATTATAGGAGGCGGGTGAGGCGAGGGGGGCCGATGCTTGAGCACACGATGGCCCTCTCTCAACTCGGCAACTCCGCACATGGCTGGCGGAATTGCCCAAAGATGCCATGACGCAGGTTTGAGGTGCGCCCTTGAGCGCCGGCGGGTGTGTCTTGACGTGCACCAAGTAAGAGATATGTCGAGTGAGCCTTAAAAATGCAGGTTAATGGTCTGAATGCAGTCCAAAGGCCCACGGGCATGAGCTGAGCTTGCTGAATCGAAGTCAGGCGGTAGGCACAGTGTGGCGAGGGAATAGGGTAGGCAGAGCAAAGAGGGCTGCGGGGTAAGGCATGGACACATGCACCTAGTTATCATTACTAGTAAAGGGCCTCTGTTTGGTCGTCTTTGGCCTCTGTCTGGTCCGTCGGGCTCGAGTTGATGATAATCTTGTCGCCGTCGTGGCCGGCTAGTCATGGGCTCTCGCAGTAGAGACCAAGAGGAGAGAGACGAGGAGCTGACGGTGCTCATCACTGGCTTCGGGGCATGTGGATTCCCTTGCCCAGTCTCTTGTTGCTGCCTACTCGTACTAACGACCGCCATGGATTGCAACAGCCGTTCCGTGACCAGTACCCCGTCAACCCATCATGGGAAATCGTAAAGGACCTGCCGCCATATCTCCCGCCGCTGCGCGACGCCAAGACGCCTCGTGTGCGCCTCGTGGTCCATCCATCAGCAATCCGAGTCAACTACGACTTGGTGCAGAGTCTGGTGCCCGACTTTTGGAATCCCGACGGCTACCTGGGCCATCGCATCGACCTTGCAGTGCATCTTGGCATGGCCGGTCCGCGGCCGTGCTACCAGATTGAGCGAAGAGGCCACGGCCGAGGATACACGGCGCCCGACGTGGACGGATGCCGGCCCGACGGTCCGGATCTGCACCCAGACGCATGTATGCCCGACGAGATTGAGACGGATCTGGACCTGGATGACGTTCTCAAGCGGTGGCAGCGGCACAGCGCGGTAGGCCTCGAGCGTTGGGTTTTGCCCGTCGTGGGCAGCCAACATGAGCTGATTGGGCCTCGAGCAGGACGACTTGGATCTGCGCATATCCGAGGATGCGGGCAGGTATCTGTGCGACTTTATCTACTACTCGAGTCTGTCGACGCTGTGGAAGCAGCAGCGGCCGCGCCGTGTTGTCTTTTTACATGTGCCCTGTGCCTGTACCGACTTGCACATTGTGCAGGGCCGGCAACTAGTCTTGAGTCTGGTCCAAGCCATTGTGGAGAGTCACGAGGCGGCTGCGTGCCGGGCTTGAGCATGTTGGACTTTTGCAGTGGTGTTTCTTTTTGCTCCATTTGCGCAGACAAAGGCGTCATCTTTATTGAAGCGTCGGGAGACAATAGTCAGCGTGCCAAGCGTCTCTGTACTTTGTTAGTGCTTTTGCAGCATTGCCAGCCAGCTTGGCGACAAGAACATGATACTACTACTACTACTTCTACTACTAGTACTTCTACTACGACTTCTGCTACTACTACTACTACCCCTACTACTACTACTCCTACTACTATTACTCCTACTACTTCTACTACTCCTCCTGCTACTACTACTCCTCCTACTACTACTACTACTTCTACTTCTACTTCTACTTCTTCTACTACTTCTACTACTCCTACTACTCCTACTACTGCTACTACTACTACTACTGCTAGTATTTCCCCAATTGCCTCGTTAAACCGGGGTACGTAGCTGGCACGGGATTCTATAAGGGAGCCGACTCCTATTAACGAGGCCGCCGAGCAACAAGGTGCGTGTCAGGATGAGTAGTATTTTGGATATGTCGCCGACCACCCGCCGAGTCCGGGCAGGTCGCCGACGACTCCGCAGACGCCGAGAAACCTTTTTTTTAGGCCAGTATTTCTTTTTCACTATAATGGTTTATAGCACTGACTGCCTAAACCCGGTCGGGGCTTTTCTTGTCCATGTCTATTATAAATGGCGCCTTTTGCCATTTATTATTAAAGGGGAGTCTTGGCAAGCTTGCCCTCTATTTGGACTCGAATAGAAAACTCTACTACGACTACTACCAACTACTACTAAGTCTCCTCCTACTACGACTAGTGGCAGTATAGTACTAGTAGTACTAGTAGTACTATATTTTACTACGAAATAGTAGTACCCCTACTAGTAGTACTGTTACAACTCTGCCCCACCAAGAAAAGAGACAAGGATCCAAAGAGACAAACACCATCATAGACAGTCAAGAAGAGAGAAACAAGCAAGAGACGTCAGACTCATTGCCACAGCCATGTGCAAACCCGTCACCTGTGGTGCGTGCAGTAAGTCGGGTGTCTGGGGCGACACAAGCGCTGCGTCAAGCTAAGGCGACTGCAGAAAAAGTGACGTGGTGGGGCTGCGGCCGCCACGTAGCCGCCGTCATGGACGCTGTGCCCGAGGCGCGGCGCTGTACGTGCGAGCCCAAGTTTGAGAGCGAGCAGCGACTCTATCCGCCCATGGGAGCGCCACCGCCCTGAGCCGAGAGCCTGCGTCTGTTGTTGTTGGACAGGATAGCCCTTTATCAAACGCGTCTTGTTCTCTGTCCCAGCCGTGCATGCTTGGGCCTCGTACATGTCGAAAAGAAGCAAAACAACGCGCCTCGTCTATCTCCTCCTTGCACCACCGCCTGCTGCCCCATCTCCCCTCTCCGCCAGGCTCACCACCTCGTCGATGCCAGCCGCCTCTTGCTCTTCCTCGAGCGCCGTAACCTCTTCACGGCAATCCCACCATTTTTCCTCGCTAAGCTCGAATGCCTTGGTCTTGATCTCCTTGGTAGTCAGTGCTTCGCCTTGAGAGCCCTTGTACCGCACCTTTGCCATGACGACTTGCTGCCACTCTGCCGACGTGCGCACAAAAAAGTCGCGTCGCGTCTCAAAGGGCTGATGCTTCACGTTAGTCACATGTGCCTGGTCCTTTGATCGGGGGACAGCTTACCCGTGGATGCGGTAGGCCATCGTCGGCCCATGATGCCGCTGTCTCGGCCTCGTGCTCCTCAGAGTTGACTGACATGGCTGTCGCTGGCGTCTGTGGGCTATCCTGCTTGGTGCTGCACTCGGCCAGCGCCAGTGACGGGGTTTGGGATTCTGGAGCCTCGTCGTCATGCGGCTTGGCTTGTTGGCTGTCTGACTCGTCATCTTGGTCATGCTCGTCATGCTCGTCATGCTCGTCGTGCTCGTCGTGCTCGTCATTCTCGTCGTCGTCCGACTCCTATGATGCCGTCAGTATTGCCAGTCAACAGACTACTGAAGCAAACAAGACTCACCACCCAGTCTTGCACGGGCCGGCTAAAGATTTTCTTGCATCCGTCGAGCTTGCTCAGATCAATGGCGTACAAGTCATCAAACGTAAACTCCCTATCCCCCTTTTCATATGTGCCTCCGTAGATGTAGAGCACATCGTCCTGGATGGCCAGTTGGGAATTGAACCTGACATGTGGCAAGTCCATTGTGAGGGGCATATTCCTCGTTGGCTCCTTGTCATGCTGTGCTTGGTCCGGCTCCAGCTCTAGTTGCATGTGGTGGGCATTTTCAAGCGATGTCCCGGTTTCAAGAGCCGCCAGCTGCCGCAGAAGCTCCTCTTGGTCGGCCTGAGCGCGCCCACGTCGTCCAATGCGTTGCTCCAGACCGGCCTTTTTGGGCCGACGTGGCTTGCGCAAGCCAAGGGGCATAAAACGGTTGCGTTGGATGTTCCAGGCAAAGAGGTTGTTGAAAAACTCGCTGTCCATGCCGTCGTCGCTCTGCTCAACGTCGTGGACTCCGCCAAAGAGAATGCCACGGCCCTTGTGCCAGGTCATGGTGGCGCCGGCCCGACTGGGACTCGGCATGTTTGCAGGCTTCTTGCGTCTCTCCCAGCGGACGACGGGCGGGGTGTTGGGCGCGGCATCCGGCGGCGGAAGAGACATGCGGAGGAAGAAGCAGTCGTCGTGGACTTTGGGCACGAGCACCTTGCTGTGGCCCCCACTGGGCCCCTTGTTGTTGGGGGCGACGGCCGCCTTGACACGCGAATAGCCACCAAAGAGCACGGCGCCCTGCTCGCAGGGAAGCAGGCTAAAGGAAGACCGGGCATCGGGCTTGAGCTGTGCCGGGGGCAGGACCGGACAGTGCCAGACGTAGTTGACGGTATCAAAGATCCACAGATCCGCCAGATATCGCGTCTGGTTCGACGTGTCCTGGAAGCCGCCAAAGAGCACAATGTATTGCTTCCAGTAGGTCATGCGGTGTCCACTGCGTGCCGGCGGGCTCCTGTCCTTGCCCTTGACCTCAATCTTGGTCCACTCGCGCGTGGCGGGCTCGAGCCTCCAAAAGTCGGAATAGTGGTGAAAGGTGCCCTGCTTGGGCGACGAGAACTCGCCGCCAAAGAGATAGACCATGCCGGCATGGCTGGCACGCGTCCAGGCGTGGCCGGAGCGCGGCAAGGGCGCATTAGGCGACGTGACGCAGCGCCACTCATCGCGGGCCACATTGTACAGGTGCAGGTCGTTGTAGAAGTGCGCAAGCGAGCCGTTGAAGTACTCGCCGCCAAAGAGCAGCAGGCTGTTGCTGTCATGGGGCGAGGCCAGCAGCGTCGACGCAGCGCGTGGCCTGGGCGCCGTCTCGCACACTCTCTCGCTGATTTTGAGCAGCTGCTCCTGCTGCCGGCGATACTCGTCGAGCACTTGGTCAAGGTCCACGTCGTCGGCGTCACTGCCCTCGGCCCGCGCCGCCTTGCTCTTTGCCTTTTTCTCGCCCTTGCTGGCCTGTTTGGCTGCTTTTTCTGCCTATCAAGCCGTCAGCAACGCTATTCCGCTCCATCAGCACCACCCAGCACCATCCATCACCATCACCTTTTTGGCCTTTTTCTCTTCGCTTCCTTTTTTCTTGTCCTTGGCCATTTATCCTCGTCCCATTGGCTGCGATCCAAGCGCCTGCCGCACTATTGTAGCCCGATGATTCTTTCTTCAGTCTTGGTAGATTGACAAGTCGCTGTATTTCCTTGCTTTTCATGCTCCGCCTTTGTCACCTTGTCCTGAGCCCTGTACGAATACGAGTCTCGCGCCTCGGTCTCGCGCCCCAGTCTCTCGCAACAGCCCACGCAGCATCCCCGCCTTGACTTTGGGCGCGCATTCCGACTCTTGATATTCTATACATCTATCTGCTTGTTGCAAAACTTCCTACCTCTAGGCTACGTAGCTATTCATAAAAATCCTTCTGTCCTTGGTCTTGGTTGTGTAGACGAGCCCTGATGGGGGAAAAAAAAAGCAAAGAGGTAAAAAGAAGAAACGCTGCTTTCATATTTATATGCCGTGCGCTAGAGTCTATGAGTTGAACATGAGAGACAGCCAAATATCCAACCATGTTGCTTTTGTATACCACGGGCCTTCCTTCCTGGCCTACCAATATAATACATGTCCTGTCCGTCCAAGTAGTCTCTCATCCAGACCAACAACTCGCCCCTTGGGGCTCAATCAGGCCATGTTGTTTCGGCTTCTGTTCCGCAGTCGTGCTTCCTTTTTTCCTTCCATTATCTGCCTTGGCCTGTCCTTGCCTTGAGGGTCGAAGAGGGGGGAACCGGTGAGCTGAAACGTGCTATCATCCAAGAGTTGGTTGACAAGCTGACGGGTTTCCTTTGTCTTCAAGTCCATGCGGGCGTCTTGAGCATGGAAAATCTTGGCGCAAGGCGTAGGGGAGCCACTGGTGTAAAATGCGGGGTACAAGGATTCGTTTGCTTTGAGGGATAAAGAACTCCGCCTGACGAGTTGGGCCGTGTTGTCCCTTGCCCCGAGGTAGAGGTGGGTGTGACAGCCAAGGCCAAAGTCTGTACGGGGGACGAATCCAATGCTTTCCTGGCCACCGACGCGAAAGTCGGTGTAGCGGGCGACGAGGCCGATGTCTGCTGAGTCTCCTGTGCTGGGAAATAGACCACCATGGCCTTGCTTGCCCTCATTATGCAATACTGCACTACGCGGATGCGCTGAGTGTCGGGTATCAGGTCCGCAATCTGCCGAATATCGCTAGTCCGGGGCAAGTAGATTGCATGGTCCAGTCTTTTGTATGCCTTGTGTAGCTGGCCAAGCCCATAGGGCTCCATTCTGTTGAGATCAAAGATCTTGTCGAGTTGGTAGCTGGGCCCGCCCCAGGGTGGGCTACTAAACACCACTGTGGCATTGACATCAACTCGCAAGTTAGAGTGCAGCTGGGCGGGATTGTTGACAAGGACGTCTATATAGTGGAAGCTGTCTCCAAGGACCCACGAAATCATGGAGTCATCGACGCCATAGAGCCTGGCGTTGTGCTGCGCGCATGCCAGCGTGTTGGGGTCGCGCTCGATTGCAATAACGCGCTCCCATCGCCCACTGAGGGCAAAGGCAATGACGTTTCCCCCAGCCCCAGCAAACGTATCAATGAGGAATCTCTTGCTGGGGTCGCTGTTTTTCATGTCCTGGGCAATTTGTCTGTCGTCAAGTCAGCTTTTACCCTTGTGCCAAAGTCGGCAGGCCAAGCAACAACTTACTGTGCTATGGGCTCTGGCGTGACTCCGTACCAAGCAGCATTGGTCAGACGGATGCCAAGGTCATAGCGCGAAAAAATTGCATATCTTTGAGCAAAGTATCTATGCCCTGTTAGTCACGCTGTACTCGATATTGGTGCCGCCGGGCGACATACCTCTTCAATCCATCTGGAACATCACTCCTGTCCCTAGCGTGACGACACAGACTTGTCAGCGGAAGGCGAGGTGCTGGTGCAATACGCTCTGCTTCTCGCCACATATTAGTAACAGGGGAAGACATGTTGGCTGTGAGGTGCGTCAAGCTGCAATGATTTGGATGACTGAGGTCTGCGCTGCAATTCTGACGCGAGTCTTGAGTGGTGGGATTTTTGTTTTTGTTCGAGTCAGTCTTGGTCTGATTTACAATTGCGAAGACGATTGCTCCAAGTCTTGAGACGTGAAAACTTGAGTAACTTTTAATCTCAAGGTGAATATTTGAGTCGGCTTGAGACTGAAGATGGGTTCTGTCTTGATCTGGTCCTCGAGAATGCAGATGGCTGTGATGGACTGGATGATGGCGTTGATGTTGTTATGGTCAGGAGACAATTGCCAGGCATGCCCTTAAAAACAAACAAGTCACCCTTATATGCCCGAGCTTCATTGCAAAGATGAGTCAACACTGCTGCAGAGCAGAAGCTTTTCACATTACAATATAGCCTTGAAGCTTCTTCATCGTGGTAAACGAGTGGGCTGTAAAGCTGCAAAACGAGAGACTTTCCCAATATAGCCTAGACAGGAACGCACCCTGAACGAAAAGTACATATAAGTACTAGTAGTACTACTAGTATTATTTGTGGAACCAACGTCGTGGATAAAATTCGGGGCGATTCGCAAGTACTACTACTATCTAGAAGAGAGAAGAGAAGAGAAGAGGGGGTGTCCAGGACCTGGACGTCTGGGGCCCAGGTTCCTTCCACCCAAATAATAGGGCAATCGCCCCTCTCTAGTGTGTCTAGGTACTGGACTAGGCTAGCTAGAAGGTGCAAACAGGGTCAGCTTAATAATATTTGCACCTTCGAAGATGTACTATGAAATAGTACTATAGTACTTATTGTGGACTAACCCATATATATATGGCCAGCTATTGGCCAGGGTCTTCCGGACTTCTTCCGAGACTACTAGATTAGTCTCGCCCCTCTATAGCTAGGTAAGATTAGGCTTTCTTCTTCCTTTATAGTTATTTAGTACCGTTATATTTTAGTTTATATATCTATAGGTTATATAGCCCGTAACGATTCTATTAAAATAACTTTATTTACGCTTTCTTAAGCGTTTTTAGCGTTATTTATACGTTTTTTAATTAAAATTAGTCTTTTTTTAATCTTTTTACGCTTTATTTAGCTATTTTTCGCCTATCGGCGCTATTTTACGGATTTCTAGTGCTTTTAGTAGCTACTACTATTACGTAGATCCGTAGATTATTTAAATACTATATTAAATATTACGCTAAAGTATAGGCCTAAAGTATTACTTTTTTATTTCTTTATCTATTATCTTACTTAGTAAAGCCGGTAATAGTCTTTTCTACTTAAATTTATATTTTTTTATACTTTTATAGTTTAATTTAAACGGATTATTACCTTTAAACGCGGATAAAATAATATACGTTTTAAAATAGCGGATAAAAATATATACGTACGAATTCCGAAGCTCTAAATATAAGATAATTACGACTCTTAGGTAGCTAATGTTATAGTATAATTACGAGCCGCTTCTTTACTAGAATATTATAAAGGTACGGCGCTAAAACCCTTAAATTATAACTTAAATAACCTTAAGGATTATTAGATCGTAAAGGATTTATAAGCTATAAGACTTATACTTAATACTTTATCTATAGAAGTCTTAATAGCCTTTATACGCTTTAGCTAGACTTTTAGGGATTCTATAAAGTAAACGTTTAATACTATAAAGCGCGTTTCTTTATAGTTACTAGAAGCTATTATAGATTAAACGCTTTATAATTTCTATAGCCTTAAGGTATATAATTTTACTAATTTAAATAAATATTAAAAGCGCTTAGCTTAAAGCTAAGATTAAATTATTATTATTTTTTTTATATAAAAGGAAATTTAATATATTTATATAGCTATTAGAGGCCTTAAAAAGGGTTATTCCGACTTCTATAACCTTTAGTAATACTTTATTAGAGAAAACTATATACCCTCTAAGAAAGATATCGATTACTTTTTATAGTAATAAAAAGCCCGTTAAAAAGTAGCTAATAAGGGCTAAAGCTACGCCGCTACGCCTTCTACGGGTCGTAGCCGTAATAAGGATTACGGCGGCCGTAATAGCTAAAGTAAAAGTAGTCGAGGTAGCGGTAACGCTAGCGCTTATAGCGACGG
>NJET01000027.1:142884-178242 GCA_002591415.1 Ophiocordyceps australis | reverse complement strand
TTTTTTTTTTTGGCGCTGGCTGCCACGGTTGCTCGCTGCCTTGCCAGCTGCGCCGCGCAACTCAAAGCCATCCGGCCTCGGCGCTCCAAACACAAGGAACCATTGCTCCGACCCGGCCGACATGTATGTACCTTTGCTTGCTTTTTATCTCTTCAAGGGACCTTGGGGAGCCCTTGATCTCATGTATCTAGGTGCGTGCACTGGAAAGAAAAAAAAAAGGCCCTGGACGTCAGTATCAAGCAAAGGGCCCTTGGTTTTGCGGCTTGTCGGCGTTGCTTGTGTTGTGTGCTTCTTCTCCGTCTCATGCTGCCTGTATACGTAGATTAGCTGTGAGTTTAAAAAAAAAAAGAATACAAAAAGAGAAAATAGAATCAGAGGTGTTGCAGTCAAGCTCCTGACAAATTCTGCTTCCCGACCCATGGACGAGTACCTCGCACACCATCTGTCCGCCCCCCAGCAGACGGCGCAGCATGCTAGCAGCCAGGTAGATGGCTCCATGGCACTTGGGTCGAATTGCCAGGACGCACTAGCATCCACTGCCGTTGTCTGCCCACCCCTCCCCTGGGATCCATGCTACAGCGCACTCCCCTTGGCTGCCTCGTGCACTCGCAGGCTCGGAACTTTTGACGCATCGCCCCCCCTTCTATTCCTGTTGCCGTCTCTGGCCATGCAAACATGTTGGCCTGGCTATGCACCTTTGGCCCGGCCAGAAACACCATTTCTTGCCATGCACGCCGCTTGTAGACTCTTGTCTGCCTCGCCCTGCCTCGCCATGCAAAAAAAAATTGAACAAATGCCCCCTCTGCCATGATAGGGCACTTGTCTCGCGGCAGTGCCTCCGACTCAACTGCAGCCCCGAGCCGCCCTGTCTTGCACTGTCACAGGCTGCTAGAGTGCATGGATACACAACACCACGCTCCCCTTGCTTCCCCTTTCCGCATTGGCTCCATATCCCCTCGTATATACGCTCGCTGGCAATAAAGCCCATTCCTCAACCCACCCCTGAGCCGCGCAAATTTATTCTTGTTTGAAATTCCCGCCCGGGCTCCAACACGCCGCTTCTCCATAGCCATAGTAGCTGCTAGACTAGACTCCCACAATGCCTCTCTGCCAACTCTGCTGCAATTTCACCTCCTCCTACTACTAGCTCGAGCTGCGCATGTGAAGCCGCCAACCGGACCTGGTCCGCCTTGCCTTGCGCCTCCCGCCTTGTCCCATGTATCCATCTCGTCCTGTCAAGACAATAGTTCCTCACATCTGCAACTCTCTAAACACCGCTCCACGACGCCACCAAGATGCATCAAGGCTTTGCTCGGCACCGTCATATTACTCGACAACCACGGCCCGCCAGACGCCACCTGCACACTTGAATTCCTCGCCACTAACACACCTGCCAGATGCGCCCTCTAGTGCTAGCTCCATCTACCTAGACTACCTAGACTTGTGCCTTGGACTAGTTAGTAGTACTCTTGGTCCTCTCCCTACTACTACACCTACTGCTCCTACTCTTACTCCTACTCCTACTACTACTACTCCTACTACTACTACTACTCCTACTCCTACTCCTACTCCTCCTCCTCCTCCTCCTCCTCCTCCTACTACTACTACTACGGCTGCTACCAGTAATACCAATACCGATACTATTACTACTGCAGGGGTATCGGTATACTACTCCTTCTCCTTCCCTTCCTCCTCCTTCAACCTTTGGGGCGGGACTCTGTGCGCGCTTGGCAACAAGCCCTCGCCTCATTTCTCCATCCCGCACGGCTATCCAGCTCGACACCTTCCATCACATCTTTGTCGTCCCGTCGCCTCATGTAGTGCAACAATGCGAACATGGACTGATTCAGGCATCAAGTTTCCTCTCCCCCACCGCCTCCACGCTCTTGCCGCACACGACAAGCAAAGCGTCCTAGTCTTCGGAAACTAACCTGCAGCCATGTATGCGCCTCTGCGTCTTGTGTGAGTCCTTCCTTGTTGGCCCCATGGCAATGGTCCAGATGCCTTTGCAGCTGCGGCAATTGTAGGCAATAACACTGCAGCACCTAAGCCGCGCCATCATGAAGCTATGCCCCATCTCGTCTTGCCGCTCCTCTTGCCGGCCCTCTTGCCGGCCCTCTTTAGCAATGTCGATTCTCACACGTCGATTCCCATCGCCTTCAGCTCGCGCTTTAACACCAACAAGAGGAAATTTCCTCTTTCCCACGTCATCAGCCATGCTACTCTCGCATCCACCTCTCCCCTCTTCTTCTCTATCAATGTCACATTGCCTCTCGATCCCATCGCCATACCTATCGGCAATACACCCATCCAACCACCCACGTGCTCTGCCGTCTTCACACAAGCCTCACATACTCATGGCTCCCGTAAGCTTGAGTAGCACTGCTTCACCAAAAAGTTAAGCATCTGACCCTGATACTAATGTTCCACTATGTACTATACACTGCTCCTCGCTCCCTTTTGCAATTCTCTCCATCTCGTGCCATGTTATGCTCTTCAACTGTACACAAAGGCTGGCTACTTTCTGCTACACAACAGCCTCCCAGCGCTGCCCAACACAACCCTAGTCTCCCTTTGTCATCTGCTTCGTTACGGCCCTCATGCCCCTGGCTCCACGTCGTCGTCCACAATTCCCAGCTTCAGACGTGGCCGACAAGTTCCATCCCACACCTTGCTGCAGCTTTCTCAACGTCGGACCTGGACGGCGGCTCCCAATGTCAGACATGTACACTTGCCCACCTTGAACCCATCCATCCTCTCCTGCCCGCTTCATTAAAGAGCCCAGCCGTGGTTTCTAGCCACAAGAGCCTCCAAAAATGATCACCGCCAAATGCAAATGCAGCATCGCAATGCAGTGGAAGAAAAAAAAAAAACAATAGTCAATCAAAACCCGATGCAAACCCGACCTTGGCGCCGGCCCGAGCTCCAGACATGGCCTTGGCTCCAAATCAGAACACCTGACAATCGTCACTCGTTGCCAACCAGTCGCCATTTTCCTTCCCAAAGAGTCCTCCAGTCTTCTTTCTTCCCAAGCCTAGTCGTGCTTCTCTTGCCCGCCAATTCGTCTCTCCACATCTCCAGTACCGACGGGGCCAGTGTATAGTCACTGGCGACGTGTCCGCTTGTGCCTTGTTGGCAAATCAAATTGTCGTGCTTTAGTAGACGGCAGCAACAGACTTTAGCTGTCTCTCCTAAATTATGTTTGGCTGAACGCCGCCGCGACCACGTGGCATTCCACCACGGCCCCGGCTCTGGCCCGAGAAGCTACCTCGTGAGCCTCCATGACCACTGCTCCGGTTTCCATCGAAGCCGCCCCTGCCGCGGCCCGAGGCATTACCTCGACCAACGTAGTTGGGGCCTCCGTATGCCGTAGCCTTGGGCCGCCGGGGTTCAACAATGATGCTCTCACCATTGACAATATGGGGATTCTTGGAAACTGCAGCCTGGTACCCCTCAATCGTCTTATACTCCACAAAAGCGCAATTCTATCACAAGCGCCTGTTAGCCAACAATCAACAGAAATGAGCAAAAGAGGGCGTTACCTTTTGGCGATTGATGTCAAAGTATGTAAGCTCACCGTGAGCAGCCAACTCATTTCGAAGATCAGCCTCCATCACCTTATCCGTCACATACTTGACGTAGCCCATGGTACCGTCCTTATCGGTCAAGTTGCCCGACAGTGAATGTGGCCGATTTTGGCGCTTCGAGTCAGCGCCTGCCGTCTGCCAACCAGAGATTTCCTTGGGACCATCAGCGGCAGGAGCTGGCACACTTGCCGGGGCAGCAGCGGCGGGGGGCTGTGTAGAGGGCTGGGGTGTAGCAGTCGCCGGAGCCGGTGCCGCCGTAGCTGATGGGGCTGCTGTAGTGGGAGCGCGACTTTGATTCTGCGAGGGAGGCGTGGCAGTCTTGGGCAAGGGCACAACAGGACGAGGGCCAGCAGCAGCAGCAGCACGGCTGGCCCAAGTCATGGGCTTGGGCGGCAGCGCGGGCTCAGACGTAGCGGGAGGAGGTGGAGCCTGGGCAGCAGTGGTCTGGGGAGCAGCAGGCTCAGAGAGCGCTTGAGTCGCCGGCTGAGCCAAGGGAGCAGACTTGACCACCGAGACAGGAGTGGGACTTGGTTCCTGAGGCTTCTCAGGCTCCTTGGCATCCTCTTCGGCAAGCTCTTGCGCAGTAACGTCGGGATCCGTCACTGGGGCTGGGGCAGGTTCGGCCGCCTTGGTCTCAGGCGCCTTGGTAGCTTCGGTGCTAGCCTGGGCGTCGTCTCCATTCACCTTGGCGTCACTCTGGCTAACCTTTTCGAGCTTCTGGTCTACAACACTGGTATCCAAGTCATTGGCTTCCTCGCAAACGGCGACTGGATGCGAAGACATATCCTCGACAGGCAATGGAGCGTCCGAGACGGCGGCTTGCTCCTCGGCGCAAATGGCAGGGACAGGCTCGGCGATTTCTTCAGTGCCCTCGTCAATGTACCTCAATATGTCGTTGAGGACAAAGTAGCCCGAGGGCTGCTGGGCGAGCACAAAAGTCTGGACATACTTCTTGGGCTCGGCAGCCTTGTTCGAGGTTTCACCTATAACCTGAATGACAATATTGTCGAACGACGCTTGAGAGTCCACGTTGGAAATGCGGACCTTGCAGTCCTGGAAATCGAGCAGCTTGATGCGGTCCTGGATAGCCTTTTATGGCGAGCAAGAGTCAGGCGGAGAATGGCGCAGCGCCCGACAGGTAGAGACGTACCTGACGGCCAACAGCCACGTTGGCAATTTCAGCCTCTAGTCCATAGACGAACTGGGAGCGCTTGCCATAGAAGAGCTACAGGATAAAAGGGCATGTTAGTAAGCGCGTAGCACTGGTGGCGCAAGTCGGGGAGGCGTACATGAAGCTTCTCAGGCGATTTGCTGAGCGTGGTGTAGTACTGCTCAACAAAGTACCAGGCAACCTCATCTTTGGATAGGTTGCTATTGGCCGTTGCGGCATTGGCAGCATCGCCAGTGGTGGCAGCGGCGCCATAGGGCTCGGCAGACGCTTTATATTGATCCTGTAGGGCAAAACTTCCGTTTGTTGCCATTTTTGATAATGTCCAAGGGTATATATGGTTGACAAGGACGTCCCAAGATGACGCAGGTGCAAAGCAAGCAACTAAGAGGGTGCGTCAGTCGGCAGTCGTCGACAGGACCTTGCCGGCGATCAGACAAGGCTGTGTATTAGAGGATATTATTCAACAAGTCGTCGAGACTTGCAAGTGGCAAGACAAGAGAATTATGGATGGCGATGTCGAGGGAGCTGCCAAGAGGAGCCTGTATCTGACAAGACGTAGATGGCCTGGAAGAGGGGCAAAGAGTCGGCGCTAGCTTCAGGTAGAGAGCTGAGGAGAAAGGTCTGGGTATCACGGGAAAAAAGTAAAAGAAGAATCGTCAGGGATGTGAAGAGCTTCTGCCAAGTCAGAGAGAAGCAGAGAGGTCGTGAGAAAGGGGACTTGTAAAGGCAGACACGCTGCTAGACTGCTATGCTTTTGTTCTCTTCAGCCCGTGAGGGAACTTTGGAGGGAAGTCGGGAGAGAAAAAAATTACAAAGGCGGCGAAAAGATTTGGGTGGCCGTGGACATCGCCAGAGGAAGTGGGCAAGCAGGGCCAGCCTTGGTCCGTGCACCCTCCACAGGACCGGGAACGTACCTCGACCTGCCGTGGCTGCTCGGAGCGGAATAACTCGCCCCTGCGCTGCCTGCCGATCCGCTCCAAAAGGCGACCGAGGCTACAGACGCCGCACTGGGTGGCTCCTGTCAAGACGGGCGGCACAGTGCGCCCACGGCACTCGGCCGCCGCCTCCAGCTCCAGCGCCTGCCTGGTGTCTTTTACGCGACTACCTGCCTCGTCCTGCCTGCCACCTAGCCGGTAGTTAATGTACAAACACATTGCCTGCTGGCCTCTCTGCACTCTTGCCCACAGCTTTTGCCATGGTGCGCATCCATTAAAGTTTGCATGGTCGCTAATTGGATCTTGGACCCCTGCCGTACCATCCACAGCGGGGTGCTTCCGATCACTTCTCCACCGAAAAAAAAAAAAAAAAGTTGGATTTCTTCTTGACCGGCTGTCAGCCATACTACAAGGCCTCGACCCAATTCAAGCTTTTGCCCTCTCGCCTCGTTAAACACATCTTTCACTTGCGTCACCTAGCTCCTGGCAATTGGCCCCAGTCTGCAAAAAAAAGTGGCCATTTCTCTAGCGTTGCAGGCTATCAAAAAGCCTTCAAGGTCGAGCATTTAAACCAACAGGACAACCAAGCCATCAATAGCAACCATGCCCAAGTCGAAGCGCGCAAAAATCGTCCACCTCACCCAAGTCTCAAAAAAGACTCGCCAACACAAGGACAAGCTCATTGATTCCATTCGCGATGCTTTGCCCAACTACCAGCACTGCCTCATCATTCGCGTGGACAACATGCGCAACACGCACCTCAAAGACGTCCGCCACGAACTCGCCTCCGACTGCCGCCTCTTCTTTGGCAAGACCAAGGTCATGGCCCGCGCACTCGGCTCCTCTCCCTCGGATGCCATTGCCCCTGGCATCGAGCTCCTGCACAAGCATCTTCACGGCTCTGTCGGCATCCTTCTCTCCAACAGATCGCCCAGTGACCTTGTCCAATATTTCGAGAACCTGTCCAAGGTTGACTTTGCCAGGGCTGGTGTGACAGCCTCGCGATCATTTACTGTCCCTCCTGGCGTTGTCTACGCAACTGCTGGCGAGGTTTCAGTCCAACACGACGTGCCCCTCGAACACACTCTGGAACCTGAGCTTCGCAGGTTAGGCGTTCCCACACGCATGGTCAAGGGCAAGATTGTCCTGGGTGATGAGAATGGCAAGGGTACTGGCCATCTTGTCTGTAAAGAAGGCGAGGTTCTGGACTCGCGGCAAACGCGGCTACTCAAGCTCTTTGGAGTCTGTCTCAGCGAGTTTCGAGTCCAAGTAGTAGCGTACGTCCTTGCCCTCTCTCTCTTTCTTTCCATGCCCGAATCACTTGCTTAGCTGCCATCTCTTCAGCTATTAACATTGATACAGATACTGGAGTGCAAGCACTAGTCAAGTCACAGAGGTTGATACGTCTGGAATGGAAGTCCAAGATGCGTAGTATTAGCGATGACGAAAAGATGATTCATCAGCTACAGACGGTTACAGTTGCATTACTGGCAAGAGTGATGAATCAAGCTGCGTTTATGTTGAAAGGGCAAGGAGCATCAAGGAGTATCAACACCAACTACGAGCGAATAGGGGGATGGTTCCTTATGACTTGCCGCTCCAGATACCAAAGCATGTGAAACAATACCATTTATTTCAATGTGACGGAGTTTCAAGGTTGTGGCAAGGCACATGGCAGGGAAATGTCTGACTTTTATTTCTTGGCTTTTTTTTTTTTAGAGAAATGACGATACTACTTGACAACGGTCACATTGACGTTTTGCAAAACTGTAATAAATGAAGACGTGTGCGTATCTGATGTCTAGCTCAGACGATAATGAAGTCTTTCCCGTAGATAATAGAGGACAGCAATGGTCATCATTTCGCCCCTCCAACCACAACTAAACTGTCTGCTACACCCTTTTGCCAGGACAAGGAATAGATGCAGCCATTCTGTGGAGGCGTGTGGGTCCATGCTTCTCTCAGACCAGCTAGTCACCAGGCCTTGACGAGATTTGTTTTTGGACATTCTCTTGTTCCTCTTGCTTGACTGGTCCTTGCAATCTGATGTAGCTTTCAAATACATAATTGCAAACACATGATTATTATTTTCCAAGAAAAGCAAAAAAGGCTCTAAAAATATAAGTCTAGAGGCTTCCGCCAAGTAAATCTTTCCAAATTCTCCGGGCCATTCTTTAAGAGGCCATTTTTTCCCCATCTTTACCTCCAATCCGCACCAACTCCTGACTTGTCAAACAAAATTAGACAAACAAAACGCTACTCAGGGCCAAGGGCCTTTATATCCTCCTCTTAAGCAAGCGTCGCATTTGTTTTTTATCATCTAGACAAACAAGACTACTACTCACTGCATACAACATGCCCGCCCATTGAGACTGGGTCTTCCCTTTGTCCGTAAAAACAAACATTTCACCAACCATGCAGCCCCTTGAGATTATTAGAATTACACAAATACGTCAAGATGTTGGCTTGGCGTTGGTAGTATTGCCGCTGCTACCCGCCACCTCGAGATTGCAACCTAAACTTGGAATAAATCACTGCTACACAAAAGACTTGTCATTAATGGCCAGTGCAGTTGGTTATACCTCAAAAGAATCGATTTCATCGCCATTGCTCGAACCGCAGTCTATCAAGTGCAACTCGGCTGCAAGGCGGTAGAATTGATGATCCACAGAAGAAAAGGCCCACCGAGTGGAATTACCGCTCCCAAGTCGAGTCACTTTGTCATCAAAGTTCAATACTACTTGGTGCCAATAATCTTGTGCAGGGAGCCATTGTCAGAACCACCCAAGATGTAGGGCAAGCAAATCGAAATTGGTGGACGAGAAACTTCAAGCCTGCAAGATACGTCGAGTCGATTCGGTTGCGCGTCTTGTCTCAGTCTGCTTGTCACGTACACGATACTCTTTCAACTTGTTCTCGAGGACCGTGTTTCACTTGTACTATATCGCAAGCCTTTGGGCTGCATTCATCAATGGATATTGGCTGGGACATGCTTGACAGACGCAAAACAGAGCGAGGTCCCTCGTTACACCTCGTCTGTATACCGTTTCGCACACACTCTGACCTACATTGCTACTCACACTCACAAATCTCATACTCACCAACCAAAGTCTTTGCTGGGCCTCTCGCTCGCGCTTGTTTTTTTTTTCTTTTCTTCTTATTGAGGCTTTTTTGATGCCACGTGGTCAGCAGGACAATGGCGCCTTACCTCTGACCTTACCTCGTATATAGTGTAAAAGGAAAGAAAAAGAAAAAGAGGTGGGGAGGAAGAGATGCGTTATGTCTGTGTCTGCGTGCGTGCGCTTCGTCTGGCCGCCGAGTCCCCTTCTCTTGCCCTTGTGCGCGGCTACCTACCCTGCATATTACAAAAAGTGCAAAGACGAAAAAAGACATCAAGAACTGGGAAGGGAGGTGAAAGGGGTGAATGAAAAACGACACCAAGAACTAGAGCCAAGTTGCAAGTGTGGAAACTAGACAGGGAGTGAAAAAGCGTGCAAAGCGGCATCAGCGATCGAACAAGGAATAAAGAACATCAAGAAGAGCAATCAAACAGGAAAAAAAAAGTACATCGTATTTGGTAACAAAAGCTTACCGCCCTGAACGGCTTCCCTGCTCTCGTGGGTGACGGTAGTAGATAAGAGCAGGGGAAGGGAAGCAAGAGGATGTTTGAGGAGCAGTGAAAAGACTCCACTGACATTGGAACACACACCCTATCAAGCAATGGATAGGGAAATAGTGTAGGCCAGGGGAAAAAGCAATCAATAAAAGCATAAGAGAGAAGGCGCCACAAGTAACGAGACGGCGTTGCTTCTGGCCGTGGGAGTCACGACTCGATGCTTCTTCAGAGTAGCTTGATCCAGGTGAGAATAGAGTATCAACATGGTTTAATATCGCGGCATCTTGCGAGACTCGTCGTAGCCTCCATCGTAGGCTCGTTTGCGGCCGTCGTCTTCGCGCGGGCGGTCATAGTCGCGACGGTCGCGGCCTCGGTCGCGATCACGGTCTCTATCACGGTCACGATCTCTGTCTCTATAGGCACCCTCGCGACGCCCAATTGGCTCCATGTTGCTGCCGGTTCTACGGCCGCCGTCACGGTCGCCAAATCGAGGCCCGTCGCGCGATGCACCGTGGCGGTCTTCATGCCGCCCAGAGCCTCTCGAGTCGTGGCCAGAGCCAACAAAGCCACGGTCGCCCTGGCGTCTATCGAAACCAGGACCAGAGGGTGCGCCGCTGGGAGGCCCGAAGCCGTTTCTCTCACCTCGCGGGCCCCCAAAGTCGTTTCTGAAGCCCCCGCGGCCTCCACGGGACCCTCCGCGAGGCCGGCCTCCGTCAAAGCCGCCTCGGAAGCCGCTTCGGAAGCCATCGCCAAAGCCACGAGGCCCCATTGGTCGTGAGGGGGCGGCTCGTGTGTAGCCGCGGCCGCCCAGTCCGCCGCCCAGCCGCCGGGGTTTCCAGCCAACCACAGTCCGGCCGCGCTCAACATCTACCTTGATGGGTTTGCCCTTGATACGATCGCCATCGCAAGTTCGAATAGCGGCTAGTGGTGAGTAGGTCCAAGATTGGCTCGTGTCAGTAGTGCTCGTCAAACAAACCAGTAGCCCTCTTTGCCTCGGGGGGTCAATGTATTATACCTTTCATGTCGGATTCTCGCTCAAATACAATAAAGGCATAGCCTCGATGCGGCTTCTTCTTCTTGTTTGGCTTCTCATGCGCGTGAGTGTCGGTAACAATGCGAATCTTGGTACAATATTTAGCTTTGCTTCTCGTCTAGACGCAACTGGGTGAAAGAGACGTACGCGCTCAATGGGGCCAAAGCGCCCAAAATGACGCTCGAGATCCCGTTCATCAGCGTCGTAGCTCAAGCGAGCAACAATCATGGTGGTGAGAGCATCACCCCTGATATTCTGGTCCTGCTCAGGTTTGACTGCGCAAAAACATCAGCTCGTCTTGTCCACATGCAGCCCTAGACACGTCAAAATTCTTACAATTCTTGGGACCTTCCTCAACCAGCTTCTTGGTCGCCTCCTTCTTCTCTTCCTTTTTCCGGTCGCGAGCCTGAAGCCAACTCTCAGTAGGGACATAGCCGTCTGCATCCTTGTATTTGCGAAGGTCGTCGAGAAAGCCTGCGACGCCCGTGATGGCTGTTGTCTTGCGTCCCTCGGGAGCGAGGTCGACAGCTTCGACCCATCTGAGCGGCGGCCGTGGCGTGAACCACGCCAGCATGTTTGGGGGCAACTTGTCCGTCATGGTAGCGGCTCGCCCGTCAAGGCGCTATGCAATGGGTTGGCGATGCAGGGCAGACGACGTGCCTGGGATGGCGTCGACGTTACCTTGTCGACCTGGATTGCCGACTTGGATTGCTTTGCAGACGTATGTGCTGCTGTATGTGCTGCTGTACTACTTTGCACGCGTGCCTTGCTAAAAGAAATAAACTGGTTCTGGCTGCGAATCAGCTCCCACGACGCCAAAGCTAGCCGCCATTATGTGTAGCCGGAGTTGTGCCGGCCAATCGGGCCCGCTTTACTCGAGGTGCAGCCTCAAAAAGCCATTGTCCAGCCACGACGACTTGTCGAGCCATGAAGATAGCTGCAGACACGAAATGACCGTCAGGGCTTTGCGCGCTATTGCGGTCGGCCAGGTCAGTCAATCGACGCCTTTTCCGGCAAGTTTTCAAGAGTTCTAATGCAGTGCAGAATGGCCTGGGCGCATATATCCTCCAATGCAAAAAGATGGACTTGCACTACTGCGACTGGGCCGGCAGCTCTCGCGGCATGAAGTAGGTCCATCCCGCCTGCAAGAGGCTAGGCAGCGTTGCTAAATACAGCAGTGGCTTCATCAAATCCATCTTGCCAAAGTTCGCCGCCGTCAATCCCCAAATCGAATTCGTCGTGTCCCCCCGTCCCGGCAAACACCCCGTCCTGACCGGCCACTACATCAACGGCCTCACAAAACCCATTTGCGTTCGCAACCTGTCGCCCTATGAGATTCTCCAAAAGGCCGAATTGCTGCGAGACGCAAGTGGCGAGAAGCTCAGGCGCTACAACAAGGCTGTCAAGAGCATCAACCCCAGCGTCAGAGGCATTTGGTCTCCCTATCATGGCAGGGGATTGGTGGTGTAGAGCTCGGCCATCTACATCAAGGAGCGCCATTGCATTTCATTTGTCTGTATATCCAGTGCAAGCTCACCAAGAAAGCTACTTTGACAGCCTTGTCCCATGACTACAGCGTCTTTTTATGTTGGCTGATTGATTGATCCAATGTTTCCTTCTCGTGCTCTTTTTAATCCTGGCCTCTGTTGCCATGTTCTACCATGACATGCTGTCCTCGCTCTCCCCATTCCCAAGCTTTGAGTGCTTACTCCTTGCGGCAATTGATAATGTCAACGACTGCGGGGATACGTCAGTGAGTGGCACTACAGATGCGGCGTGCCAAGACGGCCACAACTTACAAGCAGGCTTGAGCGAGGCGCCGCCGACGAGGAAGCCATCAATGTCGGGCTGCTTGCCAAGCTCGCGGCAATTCTTCTCGTTGACACTGCCCCCGTAGAGGATGCGCATCTCATCGGCAACCTTGGGGCTGACCGACTTGAGCCAGTGGCGAATGGCCTTGTGGATCTCTTGGGCTTGCTCCGTCGTGGCCACCTTGCCGGTGCCAATGGCCCAGATGGGCTCGTAGGCAATGACAACCTTGGACCAGTCGGGGTCCTCAGCCTTGAGTGCATTGAGCTGGCGGCTGACGACTTCAATCGTCTTGCCAGCTTCACGCTCCTCGAGACTCTCGCCGCAGCACCAGATAACACCGAGTCCATTGGCAGTAGCATACTTTGTCTTGAATGCCACCATCTTGTCCGTCTCATTGAGCAGCGTGCGACGCTCCGAGTGGCCGAGAATGGTCCATGTAATGTTGCTGTCTATGAGCTGCGACACCGAGATTTCGCCAGTAAACGCGCCGTTGGGCCTGTCAAAGACGTTTTGCGCCGCCACCTCGATGCCGGACCGCAGCTCTCCGCGTACCAGGAGCAGGTATAGGGCCGGAGGCGCAACAACAACCTCTTTTTTTTTTATCATGGCAAACCAGTCAGCTAGCTATCGTGGAGCTGCGCCAGAGCAAACAGAGGCCACAAGAGGTGCAGGCAGACGTACCGACTTCGGCATCAAGAACAGCCTCGTTGAGCTTCTTGGTAATCTCCTTGATGGACGAGACGGTCCCGTTCCTAAAAACATAGTCGACCGTCCATCAGTCCCAGTATCAAGCAGACCGAAGCGCGGGGCTGATGCAGGCTCACATCTTGAAGTTGCCGCCGACAAAAAACTTGCGAGCCATGTTGGGCAAACTGTCGAGTAACAAGAGCACTTTGAGGCACTGCGTGTCGTGTACACTGATACAATACTCGATACTCGTGATTTAATCGTAGGAAAAAACGGTGCAAAAGTTGCTCAACAATCATCTCCTCCTTGGCTCCATGGAGGGGTTTCAACCACAACGGGTACGTACACAGCTTGCCCCGCCATTAACACGCATCTGCCACTACGGAAGCCTCCAGACCGTCCCGTCTTATTCATGCTGTCTACGTGATGGAAAGGGTACCCATGCCATTCAATCTGTTCTTTCTTTTGTCTAACCTTGATCAAGCAAGCTATAAAAGGTGATCTGAATCTCTCAAGAGTCGCACTATAAGCAATGTCGACGTCTCTAATCTGTTGTTTGTCCGGGGCTGTTTCTCTACCCGTCTCGAGCCCCCTCGCAAATCTGCCTGTTTTTTGTTCTTTTTCCATTTTCCTAATCAATCTGGCCCATGGCGCGCTTTCTCCGAGAGTGGCGTCCCAGGCGTGAGCAGGGCCAGTCTGGTCTCCGTTTGCCCACCTTTCCGGGTTCCACGGCCTAAACGGCGAGACGCTGCGGACGCCTGGTCCGCGGTCCTTCATGGAAGCACTCTCCAACAGCAGCGACCTTGCACTGCTGTTGCGCGCCGTCAGTATGGCCTACTATTGGGCCAACTGCAGTCTTCTATGTCGCAGGCAAGCCAGTGAGAAAGTGACAAGACACTTGCAAGGTATGTGTGCACTTGCACCGATACCTCGTCTCTAGCACTGATGAGCCTGCTCTGTTTTTTTTCTCCGGTCCTTTTCAAATCTCCAGTCTTGCTTAGAGTTAGCCATGTCCACAACAACAGTCTGGGCGGGAAGTAACCTACTCCTTTGTTCAAGCCTCTTCCTTGATTCTGTGCAGAGGATAGCTCCGGCGCGTCTGGCCAAGCAAAGCATCTCGCTTGGAAACAGCATGGTCTGCTGCCATCTTGGCCATGGCAGAAAGGTGCTTCTGGGCCTCCGTGATTTGCTGGAGATTCCTGGAATCCTCTGGCCCATGGAGTCCGCGCATCATATTCTCAATGGCCCGGCGATGGTCCATCCATTCATCCAGCAGTGGCTTAGAGGAGAGTGGTGCAGGCTCTGCTACTGGCATTGCCTTGACCGTTGCCTTGCGGCTGGGGCAGGTCTGTTCCGGAACATCCGTCTTCCTCTTACGGCCCTTGGCAACCTGACCGGCCGACGCAGCTGGGGGGGATCCGCTACTGCTGCTGTGATCATTGTGCACGCGCTTCATGTGGTCCCTGAGATTCCACTGTCGTGGAAATCCATGACCAGTGGTGCTGCGCTCACAGCCTACGTGAGTGCAAAGAAAGGGCTTTTCACCATGCCCGTGCAGACCGTGGGCCTCGCGCTCGTGGCGAAGCAGACATGCAGTGGATGAGAAGCGAGCCGCTTGGCAAGTTTTGACCTTGCAGCGATATGGCTTGAGGTGGGAATCGATGAATTTGCTATGAGCATCAATGTTAGCAACGCCCCGCATTTGTGCAAAGCCCATTTTCGATTCATACTCATAGTTGCACTTGAGCTTCTCGGGCTTGTGGCTGCATTGAGGCTCCCAGGGGCAGTGAAAGAGGCCATCTTTGTGTGGCGCGGCATTCTTGTAGAGCTTGTGGTCTCTTGCCGATTCACTGTCGCTGCCCTGTCTATGGGTTCCAAAGTCTTGGGGGAGGCCCAGAGCCTCTTCTATATGAGCCGCTGCTAGCTCGTTGGCGTCATCGGCAATCATGGACAGCTTGGTCTCGTCGCTGTTTAGGTTGCACGCGTCAGAAAACGCCTTCACAACGTCGTGGTCCAAATCATCCACGTACCTGGGCGACGGGCACTTGATTTCGGGAGAGGAATGAGGGCTCATGGAGCCCGAGAGCCACGTGTCCTCGTTTGTAGTAGGAGACGAGGTACGTGAAATTGTGCTGGAGAAACACTCCCATGAACCTGGAGAGGAGGCATCAGGCAGACCTGATGCGGCGCCCAGGTGCATCTGCGCAGGCACCACGTGAAGGGGCCCAGGCTCAGCAAGGGGAAAGGCAGTGCTGCCTTCAGCATTCAAATTCAAGTCGAGATTGTAATCAGACCAGTACACTTGGGGCACAGCGCTGGCCTCAGCATCCAGGAGCAAGCACGAGTCCATTCCGGCAATAGTCCCAGCGGGCTGAGATCCGTTCCGGAAAGCGGACAAGCTACCTACACTGTCCAGATTTGACAGGTGGGGTGACTGGGACATGGAAAAAGTGCTGGAGCTGTTGGAAGCGACCCTCGACATTACCTGGGCAGCGGTTGATGCCGACGAGACAGTCCTCGCGGCAGTCCAGACAGCATCAGTGGTCTGGCGTTGATCTGTCCTTGATCCCTTGGGCGTGGTCTGCCCGGATGTGAAGAGATATTCCTCGGCATCTCCAGAGTGGCATGATCCATGATCCGGGAAGTCTTGAAAGTTCTGTGGTCCTTCAGAATTGCTACCCCATGACGACCCTCCCAAGAGGTCTGTCGATGGTTCTGTGTGAGAAAATGAAAACAAACTCGATGTGTTGGAGGCTAGTGACGATTGAGGATAGCTATAGTCGCTGGCCAAGGTCAGTACTTCTGTTGCAGCAAGCCACCATCAAAGCACAACAACGATAAGCAAATGGATTTTGATGGCACAGCATGAGTTCAACTTTGATCCTACAATGAGGGTCAGCAAGGGCTCCTTAGGTTTCGCGTCATATTGGAGATTTGAGGCACTACAGACCCAGCTTGGTACAACTGTACGCGAATCAGAGCTAAAGTAGACGGTCAAGACACCATCTTGGACAGAAACAAAGCAAAAAAAAAAAAGGTGGCGTCATATCCAGCATATTGCGAGGCGGTCCTAATATGGTCAAGTTGGCGTTTCCTTGGGGTCGACTGTTACATGTATGAAAAGAGACGGACGGGTCGATCCAAGGCATTGAAAAAGCAAACAGAAGCAGCGTAAAAACATCCGGTATATGCAAGCCTGAGCCGAGTTGCCTCGTGGTCCGTTGAGCCTCCATGGTTGAGGGGTGAAAAGTCCATATTCGCGGCTGCGAAAGCAATCATGTTCAGGATTGCAAGAACGTTTGTCATGTTCAAAGAGCCTACTCGTCGCACACCTCATGTTTAAATAGAGGTGACTCGGAGCACACGGTATAGTATAAAGGCCATGGACAAGTGCACGCTGGTCAGTATATATATACGCGATGCTTCCTGCCGAGTCCTGAAAACGAATCAAGTTTCCGTGGCTTTTAGACGACAATGCATGCATAATCCAGGTCCGCATGGCGAGCAACTTCTATCTTTGCAGGGTTGTGTGTAGGGTAAGATGGGCCATACTCACCGCGAGGCCAGGCCATGAAGCAAAAGAAAAACACGGACTGTTGGGAGCGAGACCTTGGCCGGGTGAACAGGTCCTGATTAGGGTCCTTTGGTCCGGTAGGAAAGCCTGGAGCGCATCCCATGATTGGAAAAAGGCTCCGGGGCAAAGAAATTAAAGGGTCCTTTTGCGGGAAGCCAGCTGATGGATGGACAGAAGGAAACAAGACAGTAGAGGCACAAGACAGCAGTTTTTTTCTTTGTTTGATGAAGACTAGGAAAAGAAGAAGCAAGGCAGTCCCGTGAGATCAACATGGTAAGAAACAGTACCTAGTGAGCGACTGGACATCGTCCAGATCAACAGTGTTTTTGACTCCCGGCATGTTGCCCAGATGCGACATGAGCAGGGCCGCTGTCATTGTATCCTGGGGCGAAGCACGGGACAGAAACCTGGGGACGCGCAAGACAAAGAGCCAGTGGACCTTTTGCTGGTGGCAAAAAAGGAAAAGGCGAGCTGTGGCGCGCAAAGGGTGACGATGGGCGCTACAGAGCAAAAGGGGGCTTGAAGATCAAACCGTTTTGGCAAAGGCGATGGTAAAGTTGGTTGGGAGCAAACGAGATGAGGAAAAGGCGGCGTCCAGAAAGGGAACAAGTGTGGATAGGGCTCGTCGACGGCAGCGGTATTGGGCACAAAGGGTCGTTGGGCAGAAAGAAGAGGAGGCAAGAGGACAAGGTTGGGCAACGAGGGGGCACGGCGGTTTTATCGTTGCAGTCGAGGCCCGACCAAGGCAGCAGAAGGGGCAGGACAGGCAGCATGAGGGCGGTGCAAAGGGGGCCTCTGGCCAGGTGGCATGGATGCGCTGGCGCTTTGATTGCGAGTGATTCGTCTGCCGCGGACGGAACAGGGATCCATGGAGAGCGAGTTCCCTGATTGATGACGGGAGGGTGGGGGAGACGGGCGCATCAGCGACACGGGCACTGGTGACAAGGGCTGCAGGCCAGCACAGCACTGCATGGCTGGGGCAACACGAGCAGCGGCGCTTTCAGCTCAGCGACGAGCCACGTCCAACTGGGCCATTTGGGGGCAATATAAAGACGGGCTCTGGAGACAGCTGTCTCTGCGGGCCCCTATTGCCCTCGCTGCTGTCCAGTCTGGCGGCAACGTGGACCTCGACGATGCCAACCAGAGCGCCGTGGCAGGGGGCAGCACCGCCGTCGACAGGGAGGCTGGTAGCGATACCTGGCGCCGGCCACGGCCACGGCCCTGCTGCCTCGGACCAGTACAAACAGGGCATCCGTCATGGGTGCATCTGGGTGCAACCACGAGCTGACGATATGGTACAGATGGAGCGGGGTTCCGCGCCGACGCGACGAATGGGAGCTGCCAGGCCTGGCGGTCAGTGCAGACGAGGCGGACGGTAGCATATTCCTGGATGTGATGAGGCTTGCATGACGACGACGTCGAATCTTGACCCCGCGACTAGAGCTCTGGCGGCAGGCGAGCTTGCCAGAGGGGAGCTTGGAGCTGCCTACCCAACTCGGCTAGATTGCTGCTCGTCTACTGGCCTTTGCTTACCTCATCCTGCAGCCCCTCGGCTCCCAAGGCCCCGAGTTGCTCGGCGCCCCCCGCCATGTGCGCCGTGCCTACCCTGCACCTCCGTCCACCTCGGTGCCCACGCCGCCGTGAGGGGGACACGGGCTCCACTGGCATTGACGGAGCACAGCCGAGGCTAAATGTGACGTGGCTCGCCCGGCCTCGGTAGCCAATACGTAGCCGCCATGACCTGTCACCAAGCGACGCGTCGTCTTCCGAAACAACTACAGGACCGGGCAGTGTTTTGCTGCGGCAGGCAATAAACAAAGCAACCACGCTATCCACTTGTTACTGCCATGTACAAACGTGCTAGCCATTATTATTATTTTCTTCATGCGTGCGTCCACTTGCACGCACCTCGGTTGCATCACCGTGTGCCAGGCCGCATAAAGCATAAAGAGCCTTAGTCGAGTTGGCACCACCTGCTATTTGTTTTTGTTTGTTTCATCGCACCTAGTGTAACGGCGACGTGACGGGCGCCCGACGATCGTACAATGCGGCTCCTTTTCGCGTAGTGGCCGCGCAGCCGGCAGCGCGTGGACCGACTAGCCGTCCATCAAGACGGCTTTGCCGGCACTGCAACCAAAACGCGCCTTTTGCCCGGCATGGAGCAGGGCGAGACGGACCAGACGGCCACGACGCTCAAATAACTCGTGGTAGTGGCGGTAGAGTAGAAGCAATCCTACCAGCAGTAGCACTAGCCACTAGTAGTAGCAGCAGTAGTCACAGTAGCAACCAAACAGCACTACTACTACCGCAACTACCACTCCTGTTAGTAGGTAAGCAGACGCCGCTGCCAATACCATGGCTTGGTGCCTGACTTGGTGGCCGCCCATTGACCGCCTCTCAACCTCCCAGGTCCTTCCCTGCTCCTCTCGACATCGCCGGCCCCCCCTTTCAACTTGGCCTTCGCGGCCAACGACTGGCAGCAGCGCAGGATAAGCCCTCGCCCGCGCTACCAGAATGGCTCCTGGCGGCTGACGGGCACGAGAGCCGAGCCATGGTGTGCACCGGTACCAATACGGCGAGTCGCAGCCCATGGCCCATGTACTGACAGCCGTACATACCTCCTAGGTAGCCCGCTACAAAGACGCTGCAGCCTTCATGCTTGGCCCCCGGCTGTCTCCCAAAAGCTTCAGCTGCCGGCAGTCCGCTGACCCTTCTCTGGATCCCCCCTCCCTGGCCTGTCTCCCGCACACTTGCTGTCCCGGCAAACAGCACCCTCGCACGCAATCTCATCGACTTTGTCCTCGACCCACCCATAAACGCCCGACCGACTCTCCCTCTTCTCTCCCGCAGAGCCAGACGTGTCTGACCACATAAAGCCTTCTTCTGTTGCTGCCGGCAACGCGAGCTCAACTCTCTGCCCCTTGGGCTGATCCATGCACCCACGCACGCCGTTTGCTTGCTCTGCCATTTGACAGGTCGCCCCAGCTGTGCCGTCGCATCTCCCTCGCTCTCTGCAGCCAAAAAAAAGACTTATAAACATTAAAAATACCTTCATGCCGAAAGCCTGACGAAACAGTCTGCTTAATCTTCTCCATCCACTGACCTGGTCAAGGCAGCCTGCCTCATCCCGGGTCGTTAAAGCGTCGTCTCTGCACTAGCATAATTTATGGGGTTCTAGTGCCCATCGCGCTCGCTTGTCCCAAGCTTTATATAGCCCCCCGGACTGTTGCCGCTGCCTCGCTGGACTCTTGGACTTGTTCGTCTTGGAATCCCAGCTTCTTTGTGTCCCCCTCTGACGCCTGCCCGAGTTTGGACCTTTGGACCTGCCCAACGCACTCCCACCTCGCGGTAGCTGTCACCACTGGCCCACGGATTTCTGTGCCCTCTCGTATTCTTATTTTGCGGTCCTTGCACGCTTCCTCGCATCGCCCTAGTTAATATTCTCTTGTCTTGGTACCATTTCTGCGATATGATTACCGGAGACATGGCCCAGCCTACTCATGCTTTCAGGAGCCCTGCTCTTCCCCGGGACCCATGGACCTCGGCTCGCAGGTGTGCTCATGTTTTTGACGAGTTGCCCAAGACACTCTGTACTGACTTGGACTGAAGCAGCTTTGCCGAATCTTATGGAAATCCTGGCTTTAGCAACAGTCTCTATCTGCCTTCGAGGTAAGAACCAGCCGTGGAACATGTACATGCTTTCCACTGCAAACGTTATTAACGCGCATCAAAGTGTCAACTATCCGAATCCCACCTACAGTCACTCTGGCATGACGCCCCGCCCAGCCATTTCTCAGGCCCTGTCTCTGGGTGAATCTACCGTCTTGGCGAATACCAGCTACAATGTGAGGCCGTCACCAGCCGTCAACACGGCAGTGAGCGCAATGTACAACTCGTACCAGAATCCCAAGGCAATTTGCTGGGAGTCCCAAGGCGGATACTCCCCCACAACCTCGCTAGAAGACCTCATTACGTCTCCCAACCTCTCCGACTATTCTCTCGACAATGCACTCATGTCGGGCTCGAGAGCCAAGCCCAAGGCCAACGGTAAACGAGCATCGCAGCGACGCCCATCCAACCGAGACGAGTTTGACGGCCCCCATCAACTCCTCCAGAGACCGCCCCCGGACGTTATCAAATCGCAAGAGAGAGAGCTTCCGCACTTGCCAACCAACCTGCACGTCCAGGAGCAAGACCATGTCTTGAACCAAGTCAATGATCGCCTCTCTCAGTGTGCCTACGATTTTGTGGCCAAGTACCAGTTTCCGATTCCCTTGACGCAAGACATGAGACCGGTTGAGAGGCCGCAGGACCGAGAGTGGACCGAATGGGTCTATCTTCTCAAGCGTCTGGCGACGAAGCGAAGAATTCCTGCCAGAGTCCTCTACAATGGGCAGATTAAGCAGCTTGTCACCATACTCGAGAACTCTCTTGAAATGAGGCATGCTGCCAAGCATCAGAGTCGGCCCCTCAAGGATGACCGTAACATTCTACAGCTCATCTCGGCAGGGATTCAGGTGGCCAAGATTCTCAAGGATGCTTCGGCCATGGAATACCTTGACCGTTTATACGTTGAAACAGACAAGCAAATCCAGGAGCGTGCCAACCTACGGTTCCGGTCCTAAATGGCCGCTCCAAGACTTTTAGTCTTAGCACTGGATTGACCACGTTTTTCGCTGATTCCAAGGACGGGCGGTTTTGTAACGCTGGCCCCGTTTTTTTGGAGAATCACAAACGAGGCACGATATATGAGCACCACCGGCTCATGTGCCGCTTCTCTCTGATGTTTGGAAAACGAATTTGACGATAATGCATTGATTTCATCATCATTGTGATTTTTTTTATTTCCACTTTGCATCTTGCACTTGTTCTCTTTTTTTCTTTTCTTTGGCGACGAGCTCCCTCTTGGTGGGAGTGTTTCTCACCCTCGCTGGCTTGAGACAGGGAACATGAGCATGAACATTGACGGGTCAAGATGTTTCATGTTCTATGAAGACAGTACAAAAAGAAAAGACTAGGAGATGTCGTCTAGCCACTGCAGTGTTGAAACCATGATTTGTTTTTTTTTTCGTTTTTTCGTTTTTACTTTTTTCTTGTTTCTCTGGAGGAGAGAAAAGGACAGCGACGTGATGTAGAAGACAAGTTGTCGTTGAGCTTGAGCAAAACGAACCTTGATCAAATTTTAAAGATGCGATTAATTTTGTTTGCACCAAGAGGATTTGAGACCCAGTGGGTGACACGGCATGGATGACGCTGCGACTAGAGATGACAGGCATTAATATTAAAAGAGGGTGGTGGTGCTGCAGGCCCGAGAAGAAAAAGGGATGCCGAAGAGGGCCGAGGGCGCAGGACGGACTTGGGTGGTGTCTGACAGGCTCGGTGTCTGTTGGGGGTTTAGCGCCAGACTGCCTTGGAGGAGCGCGAGGTGGTATAAGGGTGAGATGGCGGCAACGGCAAGGCGGTTTTGAGTAATGTTTTTTTTTTGGAACACGGAAGATTTTTTTAGCTTTTTTTTTCTTTTTGGGGGGAATAATGTTTTCTTTGTCGAGTCTTGGATATAAAGAAGTGATGATGTTATAAAAAATGTCCGTTTTGGGCAGTGGATATTATTAAACGAGGTCTTGTCTCTTGTAAAGAATCGCGTCTAGCAGATTCTTTTTTTTTATTTTTTTTTTAAAATAAGAGAAGAGAAGGGAAGAGAAAAGAAGAAGAGAAAAGAGAAATGCTAGCCTAGACATGCACCAAGACGATTCTATAGCCAGGCCCTCGCAAACAGCATCAATGAGCCACGGCCCCTCATTCACAGACGCTCTCGCGTCGGCCTACGACTCGGATGAATCATGGCACCTCGTCGACTCCACCACCTCGTCTGCAACGGGCTCGGTGCTGCTGGTGCGCAGCCCAGCGAGTGCCAGCCTCTGCGGCTACGGCGTGGTGCGGCACGCATCGTCGCCGCGGGGCCTGGGCGAGGCGAGCAAAGTGTCGGCGGCGCCGCAGCAGCTGGGGCAAGTCGACGAGGCGCGACGAGGGCTGGCGCAGGGCGGGGGCCAAGAGTTGGTGCCGCATGAATGTCTCTTTGCGGGAGAGTGGGCGCAGAGGGAGCAGGCGGGTGAGTGGCTTGGCCTGTTTGGACATGAGCCCGGCCCCCCCCTTTTTTTTTTCCCCATATTGTTTGCAAAAAGCTTGTCCATCTTGTCAAACAGGCAAAAAACAAGACAGGCAAATGACGGCTGCTGACTGCCAGTCTAGCCTCGACGCCCTTCATGATGACGATTGAATCGGGGCCCTTTTGCGCAGACACGTTGCCCTCCAAGCCGCACAACGCCAGCCCCGCGCCATCATGCCAAGAGCTCCAGCTGCCCCCCGACGCCCTCGGCATCTCGGGGACACGCTCCGACTCGGGCTCCAAGTCTCCTCGCGCCGGGGTGCGTAAGGCGCGCCGCGGCCGAGCAAACAGCGCGCGACACTCGTCCCAGTCGTCGGCTTCGTCGCACGACCCCTTTGTCATCATGACGCCGCAGTCCATGAGCGCGCCGCAGAGCCGGCCCAATGCCCTCGAGTGCTTCGAGGCCATGCGCGTCTCGCAGCGCGGCCGCAAGGGGCCCCTGGCCAGCAAGATCAAGGAGAGCGCGCTCCAGGTGCGTCGCCGCGGCGCCTGCTTCTGCTGCCATAGCCGCAAGGTCAAGTGCGACATGGAGCGGCCGTGCCAGCGCTGCAAGAAGCTGATGCAGCAGGTGCCCCAGGTGGTGTGTTGGCAGTTTCAGGATTTCAACGTGGCCTTGTTCCCAGACTTTATTCGCGCCCATTTCCGCACTCATGAAATGGCCCGCTTCTTGCGTGACAGTATCCAAGAGTTTCGCGTTGGCGGCGTCAACAAGCCGTGCCGCGTAGAGCTCTTTTCCGGCTCGCGCTTGTCCGCCACGCTTCAGATTGAGGCAAGCTTCTTCACCGCAAAGTCGTGTGATGCCCTGCAGCATTGGCACCTCAATGCTGAGCGCGGGCGCCTGCAAATCGAGTCGAATGGCTCCACCCCCATTGGCCTCGACTTTGAGAGCGGCGCCCATAGGCACGGCCTTCGCAAAAAGGTCGAGGCTTATGTCGATGCCATTGTCGACGATGCTCGCTTCGTGGAGCAGGTGACTGAGTCGGTGCGGTCGACTCAGCTGCCAGCAAAGGTGCTCGCCGTCGTTCACAAGTATGCCCAGCAGTCAGGTGTACGTGTCTCTACTCACCAAGTGGCCCTCGAGCCAGCCACTGACGCTCTGCTAGTCCGTCATGGTGAAGCGCGCCCTGTCCATTTACGCCATGCACTACATCATGACGCGCCACTTGTGCATAACGCAGCGTTGCGTAACCACACTCTTGTCATCGGGCCTTGTGCCGCAAAACACGCAATGGGTCACGTCGCGAGTTCTCACGCGGCAAATCAAGTCGCTGGTTGACGAGCTGCTCATTGACACCATGCAGCAGCTCTTTGATCTCTTTTCGCGCTCCCTCAAGCCAAAGTGTCGACGCGAGTGGGCGCCCTGCACTGCCGCCTTTCTCGTCCTCTGTCTCTTCATGGAGGCCGTCGAGACAACGGCCGAGAGCTTTGTCGCGTCGCAGCTGCAGGTTGACGCGCGCAACCATTCGTCGCCAGTCTATGGTCCAGACTTTGCTTTGCGCGTCTGTCGCGAGCTGGAGAATATGCCCTTTAAGCAGTTTGCCTACCAGTTCCACAACACATACCAGACGCATAGTAAAGACGTAAACACAACCAGCTTCAATCCACTCTTTGACAATCATGGCCTGGATAATCATCACCTTGAGGGTCCCGACTTGGAAATGATCCAGGGATTGAGGGAGCTGCTGCGTGGCGAGTACTGTGAGTATGTCGCCTTGTCGGTGCATCGTGCGCACATTGACTCTGGTGCAGGGCAAGATTTGCAGTTTCTCGCAGACGACGACATTGTGCTCAACAAGCCAGACTCGTTTCCCATTGACCCGTCCTATATATACACGGGCCGCCTAGTGTCCAAATTTCTGCTGTCTTTTGCCAATGACAAAATCATTTTTGAGGGACGCCTCTAACCTCGCCATGGTCTTGACTGGCCCTCATTGACACGAAATGTTTGTCCGATTTTAGTCCCGGGGCCACACTTGGTGTCAGTGGCATCAGGGTGGAGCGGACGGGTTGTCTAGACCTTTGCATTCTTCTCCCACTTACGAACGAAAATAATCATGTTGACACGCCCACGCATTGCAAGCAGCGAGGTGTAGGCAATTTGTGGGTTCCGCTCTGTACGGCTTCTTCGCCCTGTGGCCACTTGACACGGGATGCACTTGCGAGCCTGTGCAAGAGCTGAGCGAGCGGCATGGGAAATATAGTTCTGATTTCAACACCAAGCAACGCTGGTGGCAGCTGCGTACAGAGTCGTTGTAGAAAAGATGGGAAAATGTGGCAGGGAAAAACTTTGCAGGTGGACAAAAGCTCAACTGTGGACCCATTATTCACGTGACACCTCTGGCATCCATCAAAGACCCTGGCTGTAGCTCTTTTTTCCCCGTTTCCTCTCTTCTCTTCATCACACATTCGTATTAGGCACGATTAATCAACCGGTATTGAATCACCAACTTGCTATCGGTCATATTTGCGTGCTAGAGTGATGGTATGCCGCGCCACCTTTGTTCTGGCGAGAGATGCAGAGCCGGTCTCGCCGCGGGCATGGCTTCCAACATGAAAGGGGGCTTTTGGAGAGGTAGTAACGGCCCTGATACGCCTGACGAGACGCGTCAAGCGATGCCCAGCCAAGAAAAAAAACACACACAAACAACTCGATCTGCGGTGCGCCGAGACGCGTGACTGCACTCTGACGCACATGCCGTACTGCGGCTGGCGAGTCCAGTCAGGAGCTCTGGTGCGGGTAACAGGCCCTCTGTGCATGTCGGGTTGCTGTGCCCAAACGCTTTCAAGCTTTGGTCCAAGATACAATCTGACGCGCCTGCTTTGCCAGCCTTGTGTCGTCATGGTGAGCCTGACGCAGCAACGTCTCCTACTTGGTGATGGCTCCATACGCGCCACCTCTTTACATTTTGTTTCGGCCTCGACGCCTGCATCTGTTTCCTAGGTATACCAAGAATTCATAACATTTGTAAAGATCAACATACGCTCTTGGCAGCTCCATAAAGACGCACAAGACGAATATCACTGCGAGCACCACGCTTCTCTCGTGCAACACTATCCAGACAGCTCCAACCATAGCACCTATACCTTGCTCAAGTCGAGCCGATAGGCACCTCTGGTGTCGTTGGCATCGATTATCGCGTATCTGTCGTCATGACTGGAAACGCCTGCCGAGCCGAGGAAATCATTGTCATTGCCAGCGCTGTCTTTGGGCTTGTTCTCTTCCTTGCCGCCGTTATTTACTACAACGTCAAGCGCTCCCAGCAAGAAGACGGCCCCAGATCGCGACGGCCCAGCGCGGCAAGGAGAAGCCCGTCGCGCCAGCATGAGGGATTCCTGGAAATAGTACAGCGGTGCAGCGGCAGCATGGTTCAAGGCCTCGGGGATGCATGGAAACGCTTGATTCGCTCATCCGAGGAGCCTGTGGCGCTGGATTCCCAAGTCACTGCTTCACTGAGGAACTACTCGCTGCAGACGCCAGCCAAGCGCAATCGAATGGAGAATGGAAATATTAATGACAACGAAGCTTCCGAGTCGCCCATTGCCGTTGTTGCGACTGCACGAGACGCCAATGGAAAGGCAAATGGGGCGAGAGAACGTCTCAAGGAGCCACAGTTGTCTGACAGCACCGACGGTGACTGCGACCTGGAGGCGCAAGACTTGGAGGAGGATTAAATCAGCAGAGCTTGCTTTGAATTGCATGATAATCAACTTAATGTGGCCAATGAGGAAATAGGGGGGGGAGAGCGGTGGCGTTTTTTGTTCAAGGCGGAATTCACTCAATTTGAGACCTACTGGCCAGTCCTGAGGCAGACCTGTGGCTCCAAAAGACAAAGTCTATAATGCCGTCTCGGCGCATCTTGCTTTTCTCTTGCCAAGATGTGTTTAACTGGATGCTTTTTCCTGCTTTTGTACATTGGGTGGCCACGGCCTGAAGTGATGCTGCGTCCCGCCATTGCTCCCCCTAGACCAAAGATTTTCTTATGCCAATTGCTTCTTGTTGAGGTCGCGAGCTGCCTGCTTGAGGCTAAAGTTGCATTCCTCGTAGGCTCTGCCGGCACCAAAGCCAGCACCGACAAAGGCAGGCCAGGCGCGGCGCTTGAAGATGAGAACGGAGAAGACGACGCCGAAGCCGAGGCCAAGGGTAGACTTGACGAGCAGGTTGGAGAGGCAGCGGTCCCACTAGACAAGTGACGGACAAGTCAGCATGGTGCTCAAGAGCGCGAATTGGTGTGCTTGCCTTTTCGTTGAGCAGAGCCTCGCTCACGGGTCGGGACACGGGGCTCGACGCCCGAGGCGTAACGGCGGAGTCGGACATGGCGGCCAAGCGTGCTGGTTGGGCGTCGTCAGCTTCATACCAAATTGAAACACATTGGAAATCAAAAGAAAAAAAAACCTCACGTTGGGCCAAGATTCACACAATCGAACGGCACGAGGATCAAGCTTCAAAGAAGCAATTGGAAGATGCAGTGATGTCAGTAAGGTCTTGAGCGCATCAATCGCTTAGTATTATTATTAGTTACAGTTAGCTGCCCCCAAAGGCGGTCAACAAACGGTGCGCTGCTTTGGGACTGGCGCAGTGGCAGAATCCAGGAAATTTTACGGTGCATGGCTTCAGGGTGCATTATTTGACTGCCAGCCTCACCACCTCTGCGCCCAGCTTTAAATACCTTTATATATGCAATGCTGCTGACAAGGACATCATGGTAAGCTGTTCATTCCTCGCATTGGCCTGCTTCACGGAGCTGACGCGGCTCAGGCGCAACAGGAGGCTGCTATCCATGCACCAGAACCTGGGCCCAACGCCCAATACCTGCTTCACCTCTGGCACGAGCTAGCCACCTACTGCGACAACGCAACCCACGCCCTAGAGCAAAGCAGTCTGCGATGGATGCTGCGAACCATGAACGAGGCGTCTCCCGCCGCCGAGACGTTGCGCCGCTACCCCCTGGCCTGGAACATTGTCGGCTGTGTCTTGCGGCGCATCCCGCTCATTCCTCTGGCCAAGGCCTTGGCCGATTGCAACTTTGTGGCCGCTCTCAAGCAGACGCTCATTGATATTTCCAAGCCTGTGCTAGAGCCGTCGGGCCAGCACCTCTTGTCCAAGAGAAAACGCACGCAGACTGTGCCTTTTGACTTGCAACAGCTCCAGGCCGCCCATGCTTGCCTCGAGACTGCGCAAGCCGTCTTTGGCACTCTCAGGTCTCTTTTGGAGTATCTGGACATGTCAGAGGGAGGGAACTCGCGCGACAAGACTGGCGCCGAGAACATCAAGTCGCTCTTTTGCACCTTGCCTGCCGACGCCGCTCCCATGGTGGCACCAGCTCTCAAGATTTGCGGCAATGCTCTTGCGCACGAATTAAATCCCGACAGCATTCAAGAGGCGCATCACTGGGTCAAGACGATATCGAAAATATGGGACCTTCACCTTCAGGCAAGCGATGATTCCGTCGAGGTTGCCACCCGCATCTTTGTACCATGCGTCATTATATTGAAGCACGTTGGATGTCTTTCACATACTAAAGGTGCCCCCGAGCACAACTCTCTCAAGAAACAGTGGAGAAGGGATATTCAAGACTTTATGCATGGTAATCTCATTCTTCCCGGGAGAGAGACATTCACGAGCCAAAACAACTTGCAGTCTTTTGAAACAGCCCTGGCAGTATCTCAACCCATGCTGGACCACTCAGGCCCTGCGCTATACTTTCTTTGCTGTGGCCTTTCTCCCGCTTTGGGCGATATCAAGTTGCGCAAAAGTCAAGTCGAATGGCTTAAACAAATCTTCAAAATTATCGAAATTGCGGCTCGCCGACATAAACATCAAGGCGCCATCATCAAGTTTCTCCTGGACGAGGCCATACGATGTAATGCACCTGTTGACCTCGACGATCTCGGACGAATCTGCCGCGAATTTGGCCTCGGGGAACAGACTACTGATTGGGACCTTGTTTCCAAAATCTCGCGCTGCGATGCCGACGTCTACCAGTTGTCTCAAGAAGGAGCCGATTTGCAAAGACAGGTATGCAGCAGGAGCATCGAATGCGAGACTCTAGAAGCCGAGCACCAAGCCATCTCTGAGGTTATTGGAACTCTCATGAGTGGCTTCCAAACACGGAGAAACTTGCCATCCTTCCTTCGCCTATGGTTCCAACAGTTGTGCGATGTGGAGAGTCGGGATGCAACTAATACTTCTCCCTGGTACCAAGTTGGCAAGCCCGCAACGTCAACTGAGTCACTTGGCTCCCTTATCGAAACGGAGCTCTTGCCGCAACAGCTCACTGACATCATCTCTTGGCTCGAGGCCAAAGAACCCAAGAAGCATCCGCAGTCCATCTGCGTCTTTACAAGCCTCATTGCCGATGCGTTGCAGAGCGAGGACTTTGTTGACGTTGTGGGACAAGGACTCTTTGATCTTGTTGCCGGCGTAAAAAGCACCCGTGGCAAATGTGCTCTCAAGTGGAGAGTCGCTTCAAGAACACTGTCCTGGCTACCGGCAGAGGAGAGACTGGAAGTCTGGAGCTCAATCAAAAAGAAGCTGACCAAGATTTTGACTCAATCACCCGTCGTATCCAGTGAAACCTTTGAGGCTTTCAAGTGTTGCTTACAAGCATGGGAACTAATGGTACCAGATGACGAGCACATTGAAGAAGCAGCCTCTTTGGTCGATGAGTTTTTGAACCGACTGGCTGCGGAGATGAGGGCCGCTCATGTCGAAAATGAGACGCCCTGCATCGATATCGATGCACGAGCAGAATTTGAAGATGAATTTGCATTTCAGCTTTATACGTCTTGGTGCCTCAACGGCACCAGTAGATTCAACAAACTACTTTTCGAAAGAAGAGGGAGCATACCTGAATGTATAGAAGCATGGATATCCCCTAATTCGCCTGACATCACTCGAGTACAAAATGTCTGGAACGCTTTACTCCACAACAAAGTCAACCTGGACATGGCAAAACTTTCTGAGAATCTGGTAGAACGGCTCATAGCTGGGCTAGAAGGCAGTCAAAAGGAAAAAGGCTGGCCAGGCGTGCAAAGCCAAGTATGGATCAAAATGTTGAACGCCTTACCACATGAAGTGGTTAGTCGAGTACAACGGGAGAAAATCATGAACATTGTCAACACGCGTCGAGCCAGTATGCTGCGACGCCCTAAACGAGTCACGCTTGAAGGCTGGAGATACCTTCTGAGTCTGGCGACGAAAATGATGAGGCGGCCAACATTTTACCAAGATATGAAATTTATGGACCTGGTTGAGCTGGGTGAGGCGCTGGCCAAGGTTGATTTGGAATCATCATCAGCCGACGGACAAATACTGCTTGAAATTATTGAGAGATATTTTCAGTTGGCATCGACAACATTGAGACAAATGACGCTACACGCGGATGGGCACGGCGATTACTTTTCCGAAGCGCTTGAATTTGCAGACAAGGGCAGCAAGAAAACGAGCAATCCATTGATCATGACGCTCTTGAAGGCTTTACAGACTGAGTTGAAGCGATTTGTGGGAGACGAACCAAAGAGCCTGCTGCGGAGAGTCGAGGCCGGGGCGTCAAGACGGTGCGCGAAGCTAGTGGCGCGCGCTTTTGAGGATTTTGTGTCTGACGAGAAGCTGCTGGCATGTCCTGATGGGGCTCAAGACTTGTCACTCTTGGCTGCCGTTGGCGCTGCTCTCTCTGCTGTTTCTACGCCCAAGCTCAAACTGGACAAGGAGCAGAAGAGGCATATTTTCCAAAAGAGCCAAGAGATGATGAAGCAGGGCGATTTGCGAGGGTGGAAAATACAAGCATTTATGCGGAAAATTGGAGTCTCTGGAGCTGAGACGGATAGTTTTTCAAGGTATAGTGAGCTGGAATGCTTGCCGACAAAGCTTCAGGAGCCCCTCTTGAAAGAGTTGGTTGAGGCGACCTCGGGCTCCATGCAGTACGACGAGAAGCTCTTGTATCTCAAGGCCTTGGTGGAAGCCTTCAAGGACGGTTGCGATACGGATGGACAGATTCTCGCCATCCAGTACATTGTGGACCAACTCTTGGGTAAGTTTTTGTATTGATTTGTGCTACAGCGACGAGGTGGGAAGCTGACACCCACTGTAGATGAAAATGTTGATGCAAGAGATAAAGGCGCGGAATATAGCCTTGCCACGGCCCATGGCGACTTGACTGGCTTACTGCTGCGCAAATCGGCCCACGCAGCTCGACTTGGCCGCGTTTTGCAGACATTGCTGGAGAAGCAGCCGCAAGTCATGGGCCAGTGGAATGTGGAAGTGACGCTGAGCACAGTCAGCCAGGCCTGTTATAAGACTGCAGACGATGCTGTGGTGCCGTTTACATGGCTGTGCAGGTTGGTCAATGTGACTATTCGCAAACATAGGCTACGGCTCCAGGGCCATCAACATATGCTTATGCTTACGCTGGAGGCGCTGCTCTGCCGACTTGTGGCTTTGGGGCCAGACGACTTGGACAAGGAACAAGATGACGCAAGCCCTAGACAGCAAACATCAAGCCGTGGAAAAGGCCAAGACGACGATGACGCAAGCAAAGGCAACGACTCGTCAAGAAGCATATCGGATAAGCAGCAGCAGCAACACGCATCATGCGCGCAGCAGTACACACGGCTCATTACTCTAATCTGCGAGCCGCCCACCAGCCTCGTGGCGCGAACGCAGGTACACGGCGCGCTCGACTCGGCGCGAGACACGGCCAGGCGGGCTGCCGGACAGTACATGTACCTGGTGCTGATGCACTATGTCAGGCTGCAGCTGCGAGAGGTGGTGTCGTGGCGGGTGCGTGAGGCGCTTGAGCCTGCAGTCATGGCCATTTTTGACATTACAACGGCGGAGCAGCGGGCGTGCATGATTGATGGCATGGATATCAGCGGGAGAGCCATCTTGAGAGACATGTATAAGAATTATGTAAAGTTTGGCAAGTGGAGTGGCGTATGAGCATAGAGGCGTTGGGAACAAGACGAGGAGATTTGGCCACAATGGTACAATCTGGCTTCAGCGTCATGAGTCACAAGTTTATTATTGCAAATGGTGTTGAAAGACATGCGGAAGCGCAAGACATTCTTCTGGTAACCAGCTTCAACGCGCTTTGGGTATCTTGCTAACAAGTCGTTGATATATATCCGACAATCATGATTGTTATATGGCAGGGGAAAAAGGAAAGCCAAGAGAGGTGGCAGCGGAGCAAAACGTCAGGTGGAATAGGTGCTCGGGTGGCCATGTTGGCGGCCATAGGCCCGAATCTTGTCGTGCAGGTCCTTTTGCACAAAGATCCATACAATGGAAACGAGCCAGGCGCCGAGAATATCCATGAGCCAGCTGTTGCGAAAGGAGCCGCTCAAGGCACCAAAGCGCATGAGGCTGCCGAGCCAATTGACGGTAATCAAGTAATCGCCGCGCTCCAAGCCGCGAATCGACGCCTCGGCCACCTCGAGGGGCGTCTGCTTGGGATCCGATGCCTCGAGCAGCTTGGTGACGGCGGGCTTGGACTCGTTTTCGCGGGCAAATCCAGGAGAGAGAATGGTGCCGGGCAAGACGACGTGGATGCGCGGGCGCATGTTGGCCGGGTAGAGGAGCATCTCCTGGGAAATCGTGTCTGCGAGGCCGCGCACGGCGCACTTTGCAGGCGCATAGGGCGCATATCCAGGGATAGAGTAGAGGGCAACGACGCTGGCGGTGAAGATGAAGTGGCGCGAGGGCTGTTGGGCATGAGGCTGGGGCTGGGACTGGGCAGCTGGGGCTGCGAGCCAGCGGCGCAAGGCGGCGTGAGCCAAGTCGGCGGCGCCAAAGTAGTTGACGGCCATTTGCTGGCGCAGAGGCTCCGTGTCTGGCATTTCGGCAAAGAGGACGGGCGAGGAGGAGCCGGCGACGGACCAGACGATGTCGGGGGCGTGGCCATTGTTGAGGAGGGTGGCTTGGTCGAGGAGGGCGGCGGCGTATGAGGGCAGGGAGACGTCGGCTGAGATGTAGTGCACCTGTTGCGACGAGGGATTCTTGGCAGCGGCCTGGAGACGTGGCGTTAGTCTACAACTTTTGCTATGGCGCGTCCATGATTTTGTATGTCTTGAATAGCTGTAGATGTCGAGCTTGTGTGCTGGTGCATACCTTGACGCTCTCCACGCCTTGCTTGAGCTTTTCGGTGCTGCGCGCAACGAGAATAATGTTGGCGCCGCGCGCAGCTAGCTGGCAAGCAACAGCAAGGCCCATGCCTTCTGAAGCACCCGTAATTAAAGCTGTCTGGAGCCATGGTTAGGAGAGGAAGATGATGTACACAAAAGGGGAACAGCTCACTTTGCCCTCGACAGGCATCTTGTTGCTGCGAAAAAAACCCATTATTGACACTATGGCTGCGGCAAGAGCTAGAGTGGCGAGGAGGTAGAGTAGGGTGTGGAGAGACGGCTCCATGGTGAGCTGTCAACTAGGTGATTAACAGGAGCTCTTCTCCTTTTTTTTTAGCAATGGTGTTGAGGCAAGTGGTGCGTTGGCGGGGCTGCACCTGTAAGCCACCAGCTTTAAAGTCCCGTCACTTGTCGCTCAAAGTCAGCTACCCGGCACGACTTGGGTGTAGCTGCTTCACCTCGAGGCTGCTTTACAGCCGTCACGGAGATGCAACAATCAAAGCATTTGCGCGCTGCTCCACACCCCCGGCATGGCAGACAGAAAACTCAGCGCACCCAAGTTCTCGTCATTCAAGTCCAAGCCGCCCGCGGCAGCATCTGCGCCAAAACACCATGACCAAGATGAAGCATCATCTCGACAGCCTCACCGCCGACACTCCAAGCACCGCCACCAAGTGCCACGCGAGCCTAATCACGGCCCGGATGCCAAACACACAGCTCGACGCGCGGCCGCTGCATCAGTGCCGGGACTCTTTGTCATTGACAAAAAGGGCGATGCGCTGATTCGCAAGTATGGGCCAGACCGCGCCAAGGTGCCGCCCTACTACCGCTGGGGACGCGGCCGAGTGCTGGGGACCAAGGCGCGGCTTGTGGTGCATCGTGACGGGCCGGCCGAGGAGTTTAGCCTCGTGTTTCCTGGAGACGCGGCGCCGCGGCAGAGAGATGGCTTGAGGACGCGGGGCGGCAAGGAGAAGAGTGTTAGACTGCGCGCGAGTGCTACGGCTGTGGAAGAGGACCCGGGGGACTACATTGCGTTGGAGAATCCGAAAAAGAAAAGACGAGTGTGGCAAGAGGATGGGGTGTCGGACGGAGATGAAGGGCCGTCGTGGAGGTCTATAGAAGGCAAGGCGAAGCCTGTTGAAGAGAGCGATGCGTCAGACAGCGATGCTTCCAGCTCGGCAGATGCGGTGACGGAGGCGGATGGCAGTAATGCCCTCAAGTGGAAACACATTCAGCTCAACAGACGGGTCAAGGAGCAGCCTGCTGATGTCGATGGCTGGCTGGAGCTGGTGGACCTCCAAGACGCGCTGCTGCGGCAAGACACAACAAGTGACGTGCGAGCCACGGAGAGCGCAAGGCATAGCTACACGGAAATCAAGGTGCACATGCTCGAGTCTGCGCTGGCCCATGCCTCTGAGCCCCGAGACCGGCAGCGTATCCTGGTGCCGCTAATGTACCACGGCGTCAGGATCTGGAGCAGAGAGGTTGCCGCCAAGAAGTGGCTCCAAGTTGCAGACGACGAGCGGGACAATTTCGCGCTGTGGAAAGTCCATGTCGACTTTGCCATGTCGAGCATCTCTACCTTTGACTATCAGGCGATTAAGAAGATGCTGGTTGACCGGCTGCGGCTCACTGTCGCGCGTACTGGCCTCGAGGCAGAACAAGACGCCGAGGAAGCCGTGCATGTTTTCCTACGGGCCACGAGATTTATGCAGGATGCTGGATATGGAGAAGTTGCGGTTGCGGCGTGGCAGGGCTTGCTGGAGATGAATTTTTTCGCTCCCAAATGCACGGGAGATGGCAGCGTCGCCATGGCTGCGTTTCGAGACTTTTGGGAGAGCGAGGTGCCGAGGATTGGAGAGGCCAATGCGCAGGGATGGCGACACTTTGTCGACAATGGCGGCGAGGCGCCTGAGCCCTTGCCAGCCGCCTCGATGCAGCAGGCCCAGGCGTCCAAGAATGCATACCGCACATGGGCGTCTGGTGAAGAGGAGCGCGCTGCCAGGGCCAAGATGCCAGCACGGACAATGGATGCAGGCACCGACGACGATCCCTTTCGCATCGTCACCTTTGACGACATTGCGCCTCTTCTCTTCCACCAGCCAAAAATGTCGCGCCTCCTCATTGATGCCTTTTTCATCTTTTGCCAAATCTCAGCCCCCATCTTTGCCGACTGCGCCTACATGCAAACCGCATCCACCGACCCCTTTGTCGCCACGGCAGATATTCATTCCCCCCCCGCCGCGCCACAGCACCTCCCCGATGCGCCGCGCAAGCCGCCCAACATGAGCAGCGCCAACCTGTGCGCGCGCGTCTCCCAAAGTCTCCTCTTTGACGCGTCTTGGTTTCGCTGCATCAACAATGCCGTTGCTGGCGTCGACGCGGCGTGGGTGGACGCGACGCTCAGACAGCTCGTCTACGCGGCCGGAGAGGCAGACTTGGCGGGCCTTTACTTGGGCGTGTGCGTGGCGCGCGGGACGGGCGGGACGAGGAGGCTGGGCAAGGCGTTGCTGGGCAGCTTTTCCACAGAGGCGCGCTTGTATGCGGCGTATGCGTGTGCTGAGCTGGCAAGTGGGAATGAGGAAATGGCGGAAAAGGTGCTTTTTAGTGCGGCACAGTCTGCGTCGGTGAGTCCAATTGTCTTTTCCTTTTTTTTTT
>NJET01000027.1:70473-142849 GCA_002591415.1 Ophiocordyceps australis | reverse complement strand
GCTCTATATTGTGTATTTTGGCTACAAGCTTCAAGCAACTTCTCCTTGAGCTTGGTGCTAACGCGGCGTGTAGCTGTCTTTGGGACCCAATGGACCCATCCTCTTCAGCACTTGGGCCTGGCTTGAACTGCAAAGAGGCAGCAAGACTGCAGCAGTCAAGCGCCTGTGTGCTGCTGTTGATGCTTCCATGCGCACGTCACTACAGACAAACCAAGACGCTGTGTCTCCGGCTCTTGTTCTCAAGGCGCAGCAATTCTTCTCGTCCAATGCAGAAGCCCAGTTATACCAAGGACATGAAGACGAGGCCAGCATGAATATTGAATGTCTTGTCCTCCTCTCCTACCTGACAGACGAGGGCGGCACTGAGCCTGCCTCGGCGACGCAGGGCAACATCTCTGCTGCCATGGACACTATCAAATCCAGGTCGAATACTCTTTGCACACACCGCCGCTGCTACGAGCTGGTTTTGCAATCTGCCGCAAGACTGCTCTATTGGCATTCGACAAAAGGGTGAGCGACTGTACCCTTGACTGCACCTTGGCAACGTTTTGAAGCTAACAATGACAGACCATTTCGAAGGATTCATCTACGAGAGCAATTCTCATTCTTCATCGACGCATTCCCGCAAAACACAATGTTTTTGCGTCTCTTTGCATGGGCCGACACTGGCATCCGCGTTATTGACGAGACGCGCCAGTTGCTCCATGACAAGGTATTCGTCGCAAAGGCTAGTGTGACGAGTCACGCGTTTGCCATTGAGCATGAACTGGAGCGCGGGAGGGTGCATGCAGCACAGGGTGCATTTGAGCAGGCCCTCATGGGCGAGGCATCGTCATGTGCGACGCTGTGGAGAAGCTACCTGCGCTTTTGCCAGGCACATGTGTCGGAGGCGAGTGGTGGCAGGCAAGTCGCCTTTCGTGCCCTGAAGCATTGTCCCTGGGCAAAGGGCGTGGCGCTGGATGCCATCAAGACCATGGCGGATGAGGCTGAGGCCAAGATTATCTACGATGCCATGGCGGCAAAGGGACTGCGCATACACACTGATCTGGAGTGAATTGACTTGAACGTACTTCTTGGCAGCGTGTCATTGAGCGTCATGGGAATATGCATAATGCTTCTGAGAGTCGTGTTACTACTATTTCCCCCTACGCAACACTTGGTTCGCAAGTGCATAAGCGCCGACAGGCATCGTGAATAAAGGTAGTATCAGGGAAGAAGAAGAAAAAAATACCAAGTCAAACCGGTGGCAGTTAAATGGCCACGCTTGAGCTGAAAAATTCACGCTTGCTGAGCCGCGATTCATCTTCAGCTGTGCCGGGACCGTTGTGAAACGGGCGTCCTTTATCTGTCAGAGGCAGCCATGCCTTCTGACCTACCCTGCATGAGCCCATGTCAAGTGCCACGCCCCTCTCCCCATCCATGACCAAACGGGCATGAGCCCTTTTGATGAACCCTGGACAGCTCTTGCTCTGGTAATGACGATTAGGCCAATCTGAGAAAAGGCACTCTCCGCTGCGCACTTGCCTGAAGTCGACGGGGGTGCACGTGCTGGCGTCGACTACTCTCTCTGTTAGTGCAAACCTAGTTGGAACCTCTTGTTCAACGACTTCACTTCTCTCTCGAGCAATTGGACCGCAACCTAGGAGTTTGTTTTTCTTTAGTTTTTTTTTATTTTCCTTGAAAAGTTTTTAATTCCTGAAGTAACCCGGTCCTATAACTAGTCCTACAAGTCTACTATTCAACCTATAAAACACGGTACTGTTATTCCATGATTCGCCGCTTCAAGGCGCTGAGGAGAAGAAAAGACCAGAGCAAGAAGAACATGGCTACAGACACGCCGTCCACCACGACGGTTAGCAAGGAGACACTCCCGTTTCTGCAGCACATTTTTGATTGCCACGCCGGCCCGGACAAGAAGTGGACGCGCGGACAGGCCAAGACGTTTATCCGCAAGGTGCAGCTGCAAGATGACTCAACCACCGCCGCAACACAACTCGTCAGCCAGCCGAGCGTGGACCTGGACTCGTTTCTGGCGTACATGAGCTCGCAAGACTGTGAGCTGACGCTGCCGTGTCCGCGCGAGGATTACTCGTGGCCGCTGTCGAGTTACTTCATTAGCTCGAGCCACAATACCTACTTGACGGGCAACCAGCTATCCAGCTCGAGTACCACGGGCGCGTATACCAGTGTCTTGCGCAGAGGCTGTCGGTGTGTAGAGGTGGATGTGTGGGATGGTGATGACGGAGAGAGCTCGAGCGCGTCGAGCGGCGACGTGGCGCAACGTGGCACCAAGTTGGCGAGGCATGGTAGTGCCTATCAGAAGCTAAGGGACAGGCTGCCCGAGTCGTTGGCCTCGCGGCTGCAAAAGTCGAGCCTGGGCAAGAGGTGGGAGAGCAGCGAAGATGGGGGCGACAAGACCAAACAAAACCAAGCCGACAATGTGCAAAGGAATAAAGCCGGCGGCACCAAAAGGGACAAGACTGACGGCCCTCTAGAGGAGCGCGCCGTGCTGGAGCCCGAGGTGGCTGTGGTTGAACCCCGTGTCTTTCACGGCTACACTCTTACCAAGGAGGTGCCCTTTCGCGACGTGTGCAACGCCATTCGCGATAGCGCCTTTGTGGCCTCGGACTTGCCCCTGATTGTCAGTCTCGAGGTGCACTGCAGTCCGCCGCAGCAAGAGGCCATGGTGCGCATCATGAAGGAAGCCTGGGGCGACATGCTGGTTGTTGGGCGCAACGAGATGAAGCCCGACGGCCTGCCCAGCCCGGAGCAGCTGCGCGGCAAGATTCTCGTAAAGGTCAAGTATGCGCCGCCGCCGTCACTTCCCAGCGACGAGGTGCAGGATGAAGGATTGACGAGTGGCGACGAGGAGCAGGCAGCTGGCGACCAAAAGCAACGCGAACAAAAGCAGCAGCAGGAACAAGAGCAACAGCAGCAGCAAAAGCCCAAAAAGGCGGCTGCCAAGATTATCCAGGCCCTCAGCTGTTTGGGCGTCTACACATCGGGCGTTTCATTCAAGACGTGGACGCAGCCCGAGGCTCGCATGCCCACGCATGTTTTTTCCCTTTCCGAGAACAAGTTTCTCGACCATCGCGAAAAGTACGGCCGTCTGCTCTTTGAGCACAATATGCACTATCTTTTGCGCGCCTATCCGTCGGGTCTGCGCATTGGCTCGTCCAATCTTGATCCGCTCTTGTTTTGGGGCGCTGGAGCCCAGATTGTCGCCTTGAATTGGCAGCAGACGGATGAAGGCACCATGTTGAATGAGGGCATGTTTGGGGGCACGCCGGGCTACGTCCTCAAGCCGCCAGGTGAGTTTTTTGCAGCACCCTGCTTTATAAAGACTCTAGCGGGAGGCTTGTATTACAAGACGACGGGCATGCTAACACTGCTCAACAGGCTATCTCCCAAGCCTAGACTCGGCGCACAAGGAGGCCACGCCGGTGCCCAAGAGAGTGACGCTCTCCCTGTACATCACCTTTTTAGCAGCGCAGGCCATTCCGCTACCAGAGTCTGACACGGTGGCCAAGCGCTTCAATCCCTACATCAAGACGGAGCTGCACATTGACGGCTGCCGTCCAATTTCTAGCAACGACGGCGCCACGACGACGACTGCTGCGGGCGAGGCGGAGCAGCCTCGGCTCAAGGCGCGCACCAGCACGCACCGAGGCTGCGACTTTGGGCTCGACGGACAGCAAGTGTCGTTTGTGGGCGTGGGCGGCGTCGTGCCGGAGCTGAGTTTTGTGCGCTTTACGGTGCGCGACGATGAGATTGGGCGGGATGACTTGGCGGCGTGGGCGTGCGTGCGGCTGGACCGGCTGGGGCAGGGCTATCGCTTTGTGAGGTTGTTGAATTGGTGTGGACAGGAGACGGCGGGGCGGGTCTTGATTAAAGTGCAAAAGACGCTGCAAGAAGAGGCGTAGAGGTTGGGAAATGAAGGAGAGGGAGGCGAGCGTGATGATTATCTAGAGATTAGTTTTTTAAAGATTGGATGTCATGATTGATGATTTCAAGACGACAATCATGTGCAAGGCATCAAGGACGGATGCCAAGATGATTTACAAGACATGATAATCAGACACCATTTAAAAGGCAGGCGTGGCAATTATGTACAAGACTGAGGGAATGGGGGCCAAGAGTCTATCAAGAGTCTACAGCATAGCCAAGACGACTTTTCTACGTTTTCAAGGGGGAGAGCAGATGCTAAGCCTAAGCGGCATCATTTATTGACCAAGCTTTGCAGCGCAACACGGACCAGAGGGTGTCGGACCCGTTGTGTGTTGAATTTTTTTTTCCAAATCATGTTTTATCAAGCATGAGCTGACTTGCCATGGAAAAGAGACTAAGCGAGTTTTTGTAAAAAAAAAAAAGAGGGCGAGAAAAAGATGAATGATGCGAGGGGGGATTTTTTGAGAGGGGGGATTTTTTGACAAGGGGGATGGGGAGGAGAGAGGGGGGTTTAGTTGTTCTTGCTGAGGAATTCGCTGGCCTTGTCGACGATTTTGCCAACGGTGCTTTCGCCCTTGCGGTTTGAGGAGCCGTAGTTGTCGTCGTCGCGGCCAGAGGAGCCGTAAGAGTCGCTGCCTCCGGTTCGGCCAGAGGAGCCGTAAGAGTCGCTGCCGCCGGTGCGGCCAGAGGAGCCATAAGAGTCGCTGCCTCCGGTTCGGCCAGAGGAGCCATAGGAATCGCTTCCACCGGTGCGGCCAGAGGAGCCATAGGAATCGCCGTCATTGTTGCGGTTTGACGACCCGTAGGAATCGCTTCCCCCCGTGCGGCCAGAGGAGCCATACGAGTCGTTATTTCCCGAGCCATAGTTTCCCGACGAGCCAAACGAGTCGTCGTCATTCTTGCGGCTCGAGCCGTAGGAATCGCTGCCTCCTGTACGACCAGACGAGCCGTACGAATCGCTGCCTCCGGTACGACCAGACGAGCCGTAGGAATCACTCCCCCCGGTACGACCCGACGAGCCATAGGAATCGTTATTCCCCGACGAGCCGTACGAGTCATTGCCCGAAGAGCGTGTATTGGATGACCCGTACGAATCATTATTGCCAGACCCGTACGACGAGGAATTGTTGCCCGAGCCGTACGAGTCGTTGCCACCGGAGCCGTACGAGCCCGATTTGTTGCCAGACGAGCCGTACGAGTCGTTGCCCGAGCGGTTGTTCCCCGACGAGCCAAACGAGCTGTCGTTGTTGTCACGACGGCTAGAGCCCTGGGAGAAGAAGAGAGTTAGCATGGCTGGATAGACGTGTTTGGGGGGGTTGTAAAAAAACATACGTAGTTGTTATCGTTGTCGTTGTCACGGAAAGACATAATGTCGATTTGTTTTAATTTTCTAAAAAAAAGAAAATCGGGATTTTAATCAAGAAATATATATAGAAACAATATCCAGCAAGTCTTGTTGTTCAAAAAAACCTCCCTTCATCTAGGTGGGAGTCGAGCGTTTATATGCCGATCTCGAGTTCCCCCCTCCTCCGCCCTCACCCTCTATGCGGCCCCCCGCTTTAGAGCATGACGTTTTTTGCCCCATGGCAAGGTCCGCAGCCCGGTCGAGCTGAAAAAGGCAGCACAAGCCAAAAGAGAAGAAGGAAAAGAAGAGAGAGGAAAAAAGAAAAAGAAAAAGAGGGCAGGTGGGGAGGGGGAGGGGCGCGGGGCGTGTGGGAAGAGGCGACGTCGGGAACAAGACGCACACGCCCCTTGTGGCCGGCGAAACCGGTTTTGTGTATTGTCGGTGCCAAGGCCGTTGCCAAGGAGGGCCGTTGGACGTGGCTGGCAAGTTTATCTAGAGAGGGGGAAGCTTGCAAGTCGGGATGACGAAAGGAGGGGGGGGTTGAGGATGAACCCCTCTCTTGGGCGTCTTCTTTTTCTTCTATACAGCTAGCCCCTCTTTTACAGTGCGTTTACAGCAGCCTGCAGTAAATGCTCCTGCTACTGCCCCTCTTTACAGTGCATCTACTGCAGCCCCTCTCTGCAGCAATTCTTCTACTGCAAATGCCTCTACAGCCTCCTTCACAGCCCTCCTCTCCACAACACCACCACCCCCCCCCGCTCCGCCTTTCCCCCATTCTCCAGCTCACGGCTCTCCCGGCACCTCCATCCTTCGTCCGACGATGCCGGCTCCCCCTCCAGGCACACCCCCCATCTTCCTCCGATCTACACGAGCCTAGGCCCCGGCTTTGACGTCAGACCACCCCTTGCCATCCATCACATCCCAGCCCGCAGCGCCAAACAACAAAAATAATTCGAATCAAGAAGCCGAAAAAGTCGAGAACTGAAAAAAAGAAAAAAAAAGACTTTAATCAAGATCAAACTTGCCTCGCCCCCTCGAATCGTGAAACAGCGTGAAACGTGGCTCTCGTTTCGCCAGTCAAGCCGGCACACCTGGTCTGCAACTTGTCCCTCTGGCAAAAGCACGCAATATAGACGGGTGCGCCTTTGCTTGACTCTTTACTTGGGGTTTTTGTACTACTGCGATTCTTGGTTAGCACCACCAATTCACATTGCAGTAAGCTGGGACATTACGCCCCCCCCCTCTATCACGAATAACCTCGTCATTTTTTTTTTCAACCCAAGAACCAAAAAAAAAAAGAGCTTTATTCTCTCTCTGCTTTTTTTGCTACAATGTTCTAGTGACACGAACAGTATCCCTCGTCGGGAAAGCTCCGCTCTCCATACTTGCCCAAGCACACGGGCGTCGGCCGATCTTGCTGACGGCACTTGACGAGCCCTTTACACGCCTCCTCATCCTTGTCCTCGTGGCCCGTAAACACACAAGCCACGCTCTTGCACAGGCACCGCCCATGCGAATACGCCTCGTACTCGTCCTCGGCCACGCACAGCGCAGACTGCGGATACAGCTCGCGATGCGCCTCGGTGCAGTTGAGCCGGCTCTCGCAAAAGGCCTGCGGCTCCGCCTCCTTCATGCAGCCCGAGTACTTGGGGCGGCAGGTGCACACGCCAGCCATGTGCGGATACAGGCCCGAGTCGCGCGTGCACTTGGCCTGCTCGTCTACTAGGCAATTCTTGTAGTCCTCGCAGTCGCCGTCTTGGGCGCACGGGGCCGCCATGCAGAGACAGGCACCGTCAATGCACGTGGGCAGCTGCAGGCGGGCTCGTGAGCAGTTGCTGTCCATGTAGAGGCGGCAGTCGGCGTGGCCGTTTGTCGAATTGTCCGAGCAGGGGTAAAGCGGTGCCTTGAAGGGTATTACAGACGACGTCGGCCATGCGGCAGATTCTTCGCGGGAGCTCTCCGTGGCTGTGCTGCTAGACGCCCGCGTCGTCATGGCGGTATCAATGGCCAAGGGATCCCTAGATGTCGTGCTCGAGGTCTCAATGGCCAAGGGATCTGTAGACGTCGTGCTCGAGGTTTCAAAGGTCCAGGGATCGCTAGACGTCGTGCTCGATGCCTTCTCCTGACCACTCGTCGACGACAAATCCACATTGCCCGGAACCAATGGTGGCAGCTGATCCGATGCCGTCGCTGGCAACTCATGGTTATAAATCGTCGTGGCCGTCTCGCTCACCGTTGCATTCGACTTGACATTGCCCAGCGCCGGCGGCCGCAGCTCCCCAGAGACGGACAGCGACGTCATGCCCGGCGCCGCCTTGCTCTCCTGTTGTGCCGGCGACCGCGTCGGCAGCGGAGAGTAAGAGACAGAGTCGGCGCAGCTGCCCAGGGCTAGCTGGACAAGAAGAAACAAGATACCCTTTCCCAGCATGCCCATCTTGATGGTTTGTGTTGATAAAAGTAGAAATGTCGGCACCGCAGGTAGCTCCACTTTGGCCAGTGTTGGAAATCTGCTTGCTTGCTCTTGTTTGCAAGTAATGGCCTCGATCCGCTGGTGCCGTAAATCGTCTTTATATCCCAAATGGCTCAAGCAAATCAGTCCGACTGACAGCCCTCATCGACTTGAGACGACTTTTTACCGTGACGTGCATGAGCCGAGCCGTCTGTGACGCCGCAAACAGCAGCCGTGCAACAGCATCAAGCGTCATCCCGTCCATAGCATCATGCCCGCAACGCCATCTGGTATTCCCCCTCTCACAAATGGCTTGTCTTTTCGCCATTGCTGAAAAGTGCTCCGCTCATCATGACGGGCTCCCCAGGTCCGCCAAAGACAATCAGCTCTCTGCCGCCCTGGTCTGTCCACCACGCGAGCCCAATCATTGCTCTGTCGACATCCAGTTCGCCATTGACGAGAAGATCCAGAAATCGCTTCTTGGCAGGGGCTCTCATTTGCATATCTGCGATTCCATTCATCAAATTGGCTGCCACTGTGAGCCACTCCTCCACCAGACCAAGAGGCAGGAATGGAAGCGAGTCAATCAGCGTCAATACTAGCGCGCTCTGCTCCGAGAGCATTTCCCCTTGCTGCGAGGCCGCATCCCTCGACAAGACATCTGGCGTCGGGTTGAGGGGAGCGGTAGAAGCTCCAGGAATCAGGGACCGCAACATGTCCAGCAGCGTTTCCGATAGCTCTGGCCTCATGCCTGCAATCGGATACGGCGGCGAAACAATTTCCATGACCGTCTTAAAGGCCACTCGGAACTGGCGAGGCGAGATGTGATGGGGAAACGAGTCGAACAGCTTGACAATATAGGCCGGAGCGACGCGCATCGTCAGAGAGCTCTGCTGCGGACAGCACAAAACAGACAAAATGGCACTGTGCGCCGACTCGAAGACTTGCACCATGAATGGCGTCAGGGGCCCGTCGTTGCTGAGGTATGCCGTTGCCGGCTCAATAATGAGCATTTCGCAGGCCCTTGTAGATAGCGAAAGCGGCAAATGTTCTGCCAGATTGAGATAAAACAGGTCCAGAGTCCGCTCAAGGTGGCTGGCAGTAAAGGAAGCATGACGTGCTCGCCGGCATTCCTCGAGTAGCTTCTCGCAGGCAACAGAGTCGCGAGTAACAATATCAATCGAAGTCAGATATGTAAATGTATAGACCTGGAACGAGCTGTTGCCATTGCGGCTCGAAATAAAAAAGAGATTGCGTAAAAGGTGCAGCGTCTTGGTGGCAATGGTGGAGGCCACATTTTGGGCAAACATGTTTGCATCGAGCAGGCTGCGAGCCACCACGGCCTGTACCACAGCCACCGTCGCAAACATGAGCTTCTTGAGAAGCTGCCAGAGCAGCGGCCATGTTGATTGCATCGTCTCTGGGCCAAGGCGCATGCTCTCAAAGGCCGGGTCAATGTCGCTAAACGCCATGCTCTGCCAAGCGTCAAACACTTTGGCAGTAAACAACAAGAGGGCGTCGTGTGCCTGCAGTACAGCAGAGCAATCTCTTGCGTGCTGCACAGCAAAGGCGGCCAGTTTGGAAATGGGTCCGGCATTGGCCACCAGCGGCTGCTTGTCTAGCTCCTCAAGCATGTGGCTAGAGAGGGATTGCGCCGGCCAGCTCAGGATACGTGATGCCGTCTCTGTCGTGTCCTTGGCAATGGCGTAAAGAAATTGTCCATTGCACAGGCCTTGCTCGCCGGTAATGGCCCAGACGACGACGGGGAGCAGCGCATCGCAGTTGATTTGGGTCCTGTGGAATTCTGAAATATGAGAAAAGGCAAAGTTGAGAGCAATAATGATTGATGCAGCAGCACGCTCGCCATCTTGCGCTACTTGCTCAAGCGCTAGATTTGCAGCAGTAACAATGGCTTGTTGGAGTCTATGGCGCAAATAGCGCGAAATGGATGGCTTGTCGTCGCCCTCCATTCCAATCAAGACGCCCGTAAGGACCAGCAGGTGCTGCCATGGCCGAGACTTGTCGTCGGCGCCCTTGACAATGGCGCGCGTCCATTCGTCGCATCCGAGCCCGCTGCCCTGTCTCGGGATGCTGCGTCTTGCCTCTGCAGTCCGGCCTTGACGAACACGTCCCGCCGCCGCGTGGTATACGCTAATGATGCGCATGGCCACCCGGGCATCATCTTGGCGATTCCAAATGGCAGGGGCCGTCAAGAGCTGCGAGGTGAGAAGGCTCAGGTTGAGGGGGTTGGAGAGCTGCGAGAGCAAATGGGCCGTCGAGCCGACAACTTGGTCCGTCTTTTCCGCATCGTGGACGTCTTGGTAGTGCTGCAGCACCGTGTTGAGCAGTCTGTCTGCAGGCATAGTACATCCAAGAGCGTGGGACCGCAGGGTGGCAGTTGGAGAGATTTGGTTGCAACTCTTGATGCTGAAACCGACGTCTTGCTCTTGCGCCTCCCTCCCTGCTCCATTACGAATACGAGGCTAGCTGATGCCGAGGCTCCAGCTCGCCAATGACGTCTTTGGAGCAGGGCATTTGCATGTACATACATACATACATACTAGTACTCTACTACTGTACTACACATAGGCTACTACTAAGCTACTATATGCCCCCCCCTCACCTGCCATACGGGACCTGAATTTAATTAGCCAAATTATTCCTCGGCATTTCTCTTGTTTGTTTCTTGGCCAGCCCCATGGCAACCACCACATAAGCCATCCGCTGCGGCAGCTTGCCTCATGGCCTCGTCTCGAGCGCGTTGCAGAGCGCACGGCAGCGACTGTGTCGTTGAATCCAGAAATGGTCACCTTTAACGAGCCGCCGCCGGGCTACCAGACGCCGCGCTTCCCCTCTCTCAACGTACGCACTCTCTATGACCGAACGCCGCAGCGCATCTACACCCTCTACCACATTGACGATGTCTGGCGCTTTACCCTCGTGTGGACCCTGATTGTCTACGCCTCCTTCCACCTCGGCGCCGTCGTCGTGGCCATGTTGACGCATGGCTGGAAATCATCCTCGTGGCGCTATCTCTGGCTCGTGCCTCTTGTCTATCTCGTCGTGGCAGGACTCGAGGCGCTGCTTGCTGGCAGCATTGTCGGCTTACTGTATGTTTTTTTTCCCCCTTTCCCTACCCGTTCGTGGCTGCTTGGCGTGGATGCTAATGTTGTTTCTATTTAGGCTTGGTGCTGTTTACCGCGCCGGCTACTACGAGATGAACACATGGATCCCTTGTACTTGGGGTTTCATCAACGTCTTTGTACTCCTCGTGGCATCGTTTTCGTATCAAGGGGGACTTTGAATGGACCGAGATGATTAGGGATGAAATAATGCTGCTACGACGTGACGACCAGCTTGGAGAGACGGCTTACATTTTTTTCTGGAGGAAAGGGGGGTTTAATTCTTGGACAGGCTTTGAATGCGGCGAGGACTTGTTGTACCAACCCTTGATAATGTCTAGTTGCGCCTTAATGCGCTCATTCTGTCTCCTTGCTGCCAACAAGCTGCTAGCCGCCTGGTCGCTGCCGTTGCCCGTTAATTGGCAGACGCCACCCGCACCTACCCTGTACAATTGCGACCGAGAAATGCGCCGTCAAGGAGTGGAAAGTCGACATCGTCCAACACGGCCGACTCGACCTATGTCCATTGTTCTTGGCCATTGTGCGCTGCTGGCCTCTTGCATGTCCATTGGAAGCGCGCAGATACAAGACTTAAACATGGCATCCTCTCTGCAACTTGTTGGCCCAAGCTCGTGTCGGGAAATCTAGGCCTCCTTTTTCACATTTTCACTTTTGGAACAGTCTTAAAAAACTCTTCCGTCAGCCATTGCGCTCATTAGACCATCATTTCACATTTCACACCCGGGGCCAAGCCAAACGACTTGCTCTCTTGTCATTCCTTTACAGCCAAGCCGCCGCGTCAAAGAGCAGCCTCGCTCTGGCCAGCCATGCACTCCCCAGTGCTTCAAAGCGCCACGAGCTCAGGCTCATCCTCCCCGTCGTCCCTTTCCCTCTTTTACTCGCCCGAAGACGATGTCATCAAGCACTTTGCTGCCGGCCAGCCTCGCTCTCTGTCTGGCATTGCCCTTCGTGCCTTTTGTCTCGGTAGCGCCTTTACCATTGGCACCGCCCTAGCCATTGCCCTGCCGCTTCTCTACCCCGACACTCCTTTCTGGCGCCCGCCCTTTTTTCTCGCCGCGCTCGCTGCCTTTCACTTTCTCGAGTTTTGGACCACGGCCGCGCGCAACCATACTGCTGCGCGTGTCGACTCGTTTCTCCTCACGGCAAACTGGCCTGCATATGCCATTGCTCACGCAGCTGCTTTTGCAGAATGTACTCTTGTCGGCCTCGTCTGGCCCTCGCGCAACTGGACGGGGGGGGCTGTTGCAATGTGGCTCGGTTTCTTGCTGGTTCTTGTGGGCCAGGCTGTCAGATCGGCTGCCATGCTTCACGCTGGCACAAGCTTTAACCATCAGATCCAGACGCGCAAATCCGTGTCACATTGCCTAGTCACCTCGGGCGTTTATTCCCGTCTGCGTCATCCCAGCTACTTTGGCTTTTTCTACTGGAGCCTGGGCACCCAGCTGGCAATGGGCAACATGTTTTGCTTCTTTGCATACACCATTGTCTTGTGGTCATTTTTTCACTCGCGCATCCGCGTCGAGGAGACCAAGCTTATCGAGTTTTTTGGCCAAGACTACGTTGATTATCGCAAAAGAGTAGGTACTGGCATCCCCTTTGTCGGCTAAAGCTGCCTTGTAATATGTGGTGCAAAAGCGATGAGCCCGAGGCGGAGCTTTAGCGTGTTTATAAAAGATTTCAATCGATACAAGTAGTTAAGCGTGAAAACCCTTGATATTTGCTTCTTTTTTGTTTGTTTGCCATTATCGATTGCCATGCAACTCGGTGGCTGCAGCAATATGCAGATCAACAAGAGAAAAGCCTGCCAAGGGGGCTGCTCGGCCTACTTGCTGCCGCCCACTGGACCCGCCATTTGCCTGCTTACACTGCCATACTTGGCCTGCCACGCATAAAAATACATGAGAGCAGCAAATGGCTGGCCAAAAATGGTAAAAGACACCCAAAAGATAATGTTGCCGACAAGGCGGCCGCCATTGCCCAGCTTCATCTTCTCCAAGGGCGCCGTCATGGCAATAAGAGGCATCTGCAGAAACATGCCTAAAAAGGCAACTCCTACAATGCATCCATGTCAGCTCCAAAAACGCCACAAGCAGTGACACCAGACGGGAACAGCACAGACCGATGATGTTGTGCGTAGGCACACCGACAAGAATCTCGTGCAACACTGCCGACAGGAAAAATACGACAAAGCTGGCAGTGGCGGGGCTCCATCCGCGCCCAACCATGGGCACGTATACATGGCGCTTGAAGTAGGTGTAGACGGGCCTGTTCCAGGTTCTCCAGTACGAGCCCAGGCTCTCGCTATTCCACCAGTCGTGATAAAACTCGCGGTCGCCAAAGCGAAGCAGCTCGGCAAGGGCATTGAGGAAGGACTGGAACAGGGCAAAGAAGCCCGCCAGCCAAATTACAAGCGAAATGGTGGAGAGCTTGAGGAGGCGCTCCAGGATTGAGGGCAGATCGAGCGATGCAATCTTGTCCAGCGAGTTGCGGAGCACGGGCGCTGCGTACTGGAAGCTAGCAAACCAGATAAAGACGCTGAGACAGCAAACCTCACCGAGCCGCTTGACGACAAAGAGCCAGCGAATACGATCAGTGCGCGGGTAGACGGGCTGGTAAACAAGCGTGGGCGCCCACCAAAAGTAGACAATATTGGAAATGGCAATGTTGGAGGGATAGGGGCGGGCGGCGTACAGACTGGGAATGGAGTCGCCTCCCAGCGGATGCAGGTAGGCGTGGCGAAGGTCGCGATTGGTGAGAGCATAGGAAGCCGTCTTGAGCCAGACTATAATGGCATGCATCTCGACAAGAGTGCCAATGAGTGGATGGTTAATGTACCAGTAGACAATGGCAGTGGTAAAGGCCAGGGCAAGCGTCACGTTGACGCCATGGGCCCAGGCAATCAGCTTCCACGACGACTGGAAGCTCAGTCTGTCCTGCTCCGAGGACTGAGCCTTGCCCTCCTTTGCGCGGCGCCGCGAGCCAGCAGCCTGTCGTGCAGCAGCCAGCTCAATCAGGTAGGCAGCCAGCAAATGGCAGGGAATGAGACAGTAGAGCAGACTGCCAAGGACCACGTCTTGCCTGCTGTATGCGTGGCAGCGGATGCAGATCAAGACTCCGTACTTTTGCATGTCGTCAGACTCATGTCATCACAGGAGGGATTGCGCCGCGGCCGACCTTTTGTATATTCTCAATCATGAGGCGCACGTTGCCGACAACTAGGGCCATCAGCCAGTGTCTGGACGGGCAGCCGAGTGAGCAGACGGACCAAGGACAATCACCATGAGATTGCGGAAGCCAATGAAGCTGGGCGCCGAGTCTGAGTCGTGGCTCAGGCATGAGGGCCTCGTCTGCGAGTGCACGGCAACGACGTGGCGATAGCGGCTCTTGGGCCCATGCGTCTTGCCATTCGTCTTGCCGCTCTCCTCCGTGTCTCTGGCGCCATTGTCGTCGTCTCGGCCCTTGCTCTTGGCCTTGGCCTTCTTCTTGGAGCTGCCGCGCCGCACAGCCGAAGCACTGGCCGCCTCGACGCTCGTCGCCGTCGTCGCGCTCATGGTGTGGCCTTGGTGAGAGTGAGCGCTCTGCTGCGACGAGCAATTGGACGCTGCACTGGCCTGCTCAACCATTCACTCAGAGTGTCAGAGTGTCGGGGGAAAAGGGAGGCCGCAACAAGTAAAAAGACAGAGATAAGGAATACAAGACACTGCCTCTGCTGGAAGGAGACAATTACGCACCATCTCCTCTTTGCATGCATCGAGGGTACGCGCAAAAGTACAAATCCAGGTACAGGTACAAACCCTCCTCAGCCAGCCAAGCTCGTCTAGGAGCGCTCCGGGCCGCTGGAGAGCCGCTGTCGCCTTGTACGAATACACAGAGAATGCATGATGAGAAAAGCTTCCTTGCTAAAAGGTGCCAGCTACGATGCAACTCTTGTGGTGCGACTTGCTGTCCTGGTGTCACCATCATGCTCCACTCTCCCACCAGTCGCCCTTGATTCACCCGTCTCGCGCCATCTCTTTGGCCAATTCCAATTCGCCAACCCTGTAGCCTCGGATTTTCGGATTAGAACCGACTGGCCCGACAACCACATGTGCAAATCGTGGCGGCATCTCCAACATGATTCCATCCAGTTAACAAATGTGACAGCTTTGACATCTCTCTCTCTTTTTCCCTTCCTTTTTTTTACTCTGTATATTCTGAAGCAACATTATCGAGTTTGATGGCTTTCAAAATCCCCTACCAACGTTTGCACAACCAAACAGGCATTCGGGCAGACGGACGCGGGCAGGTTTTACCCCGGGCCCTCCGGTTTTCCCTGTCTACCGTATAAATAGAAGTTCTAGATACCTTATATAGGTCACTAGCGTAATAATAATAATAATATGCCCACTATATTGAAACGCCTCATGAATTGGCACGCAGAGGCGGCCACGCTGCGTACCAAGGTCAAATCACAGAGTTATTTCCATCATTCTTGTTTGCAAGTCACTACGCCAGCAAATATTATTACTACTAACCTACTAGTAGTAAAATCAGTCACAAGTCACAACTCGTATACCTCAATTTCCAAGAGGTATAGTTACCTATCGATAACGCCATAGCTCTAGTAATTGGCAGTAGTAACGTGGTATGCGAAAGAGAAGGAAGGTGCGCCTGGCGGGCTGCATAACATCACGCGACGCGTCTATACTTGCCTTCTCCCACTTTCTCCCACTTTACTCTATCTTCCATTTCTCCCTCTTCACTCCATCCTCCCTTTCCTGTCTTCTCTTCGCCCTGCTACCTCCTCAAACAACTCCTAGCCATCATCAATTCCCTTTATTTAACTTTCCATTTTGCGTCTTTTCTGCGTCATTCGAGTTCGGCCAGTGGTAAACAGCCAAGGGCTTTAGCTCGTGGCTACCATGGCTCCCAAGGCAGAAATCTTTTATGCCATAAATCACGTCTTCCTTCCACCAAGGTTGCCATCGGAGAAAGAAAGGCATTCTTATGATGACAATCTCGTTGATGCTGTGATTAAATCACTGAATGAATTCTCCTCACTGGTTGACTCTTCGCAAGATCGATTGATGTCTGCAATCAAGTCAATCAAGAACCTGAAAAGGACTCGACAGGCCACGATAAGTCTTAGCGACATTGAACTCGAACAAATCCTTGAAGAACTCACCGATAAGAGTAAGTTTGAGCGTGGAATAATCTTTTACGTGTAGTAGAGCTGACTCCTTTGTTAGGAATGACTATTCCACTGCACGTGGAAGCTCAGAATGCTGCTGTACTTATTCGGAGGCCTTCCGATAGCAGCATTGTTCTTTTTGAACATTTCGAATTGATTCCTTCTCATAAGGAAATTATTGAAACACAAGGCCGCCTTCGGAGGTGCTTCCCGGCTTCCTGTGTTGCCATTGACATTGATATATATAAGAACGAGAGATTCCGTTCTTCTATCGCTCACACCTTGGCAAAAATGAGCCATGAGGTGGTGGCAGAAATGACTCCAGAAATGATAGAGGAAAACACAACAAACCCGAGCATTGTTTCACATCTTTTCTTCAGCTTCTTACTTGCAAACGGGCGCAAGCACCAGCCAACTATGCTCTGGAAAAATACACGAGAGGAAGTGACTCGTCAAGAAGGCAAAACCGTTCCTTGGAGGCGATCTGCAGTTTGGCTCTTGCTACGAGTGGTGCTGCAACTGGAGCTAAACAAGCAGTCAAAAGAAGGCCGAGAGCACGACCTTTACAAGCCATTCATGGTCTTTCATTTGACCAAGGTATTGCAAGAGGCTGTGGAAACACAACATGTTGATCTCGATGTCCTATATGTCATGAGCGCAAAGATTTCTCGACGAATGGTCAAGCTTGATTCAACTCAGCAACCTGATCTGGCCAAGCACCGGGGATGGATGTTCACAGTGTACAAGAGCTTGAGACAAGTGCATAAGTTTCTACAATCGCGTTGGGATACAGCACAGCTCAAATGGAAAGAACCACTCGCCATGAGGTCTGTCATGGCGAATGAACTTGAGGGGGATGTATCGTTTCATCTTCCTGAATTGGATCACTTCGTGGCTGGCCTTCAGCGTCAACGACGACCGGGCCATACAAGAGATTTGGAGAGATATTCACAACTCCTGCCGCTGAGCCATGATACATTTCCCTGTGTCGGTGCCATCAATGGTTTAGGTATTTATGGATTCTACGACCTACACACTTTTGAGAAATGGGTTGCCGGCAACCTTGACTCGTGGTTGAACAACCATAAAAAAGTGCCAATTGCCTGCGAGAAAATCACCCAAGCCATGGTCAGCTATCACCAGATTGCTATGCAGACCTACAAGGATTCACCGGGCGACATTTCAATTATGATGCTTACCATCTTGGAGCTTTGGATAGCATGCGATAAATTTGCAGTCGGCATTCATCCTCAACTTGCGCAGTACAAGCATGGTGTTCCCGAGGACGCCTGGCAATGGCTTCTCTTGAGGTTCAAGAGCGATTCAGAGCGACTTTATCGCGCTGAAAGATATCTCAAGAACCGAAACAGGGCACGGAAAAACTCCCCTTTGTATGACTTTGGAAAGCCAGAGAGCTTCCCGGTTGTATTCTTTCAGGAATCTACACAACACCAGAAGTTTGCAGAAGAAATTGCGGAAGAAGCTTCAAAGCTTCAAGAACGCAAGTTGAACGAACTTAGGGAACTTCGAGCCTCCTACGATGAGCACATGAACCTTTATCTTGGCAAATCCTGCGAAGAGCTAAACGAAATAGGCCGACTGGGAATTCTCGAATTCGAAGAATGGCATTTTCCGGAGAAATGTGAAAGGTGCCAGTCAAAATCCAAGGCTGATAAACTGACCATTGATGTTTTCAAATGGCCACTGCCATCCGACAAGGCCATGGCTCAGTCAATCATTTTTGAGATGGCTGTGCCTCTAGTGTTCGGACTCTAGAGGGATTCGACACTATTCCTACTTTCAGATGTACTTCGACTGCGCCAGAGGACCTCCAAAGATAATCATGGCTTCAAAGGCAAATTGTGCGATCATGACTTTCTTGTCAAGTTCTTCCAGTACTCATCCTCAACATCACAACGTCTCATCTTGGCAACGAATTCAGATCTTCAGACAGACCATTCGTGCATTAAGATTTCAACAGAGACAATGCAGGACCAAGTGTGTGTCCCCAATACTCTTCAGTGGGACTATGCCGATAAGATTACGGGACATTTTGTCAAGAGGTTCTCATCCAGCGACGAAATGGCGCATCTCTGCACGTTGAAACTCTCTGAGAGTTTCAAGACTCTTCAACCATTCTTGAAACGGACAATAGCCAACTCAAATGGGTCACAACACAACTTGGCCATAACGCAACAGTCAGAATGTCCTGAAAATATTTCCCTGTTGGAGTTTAAAGCACTTTGCTCAATGCCATTGGGTCGGCGTATATCATGGATGAACTTGCTTGTGCAATTGGCGATGCCTGCGGTGGATTGGAAGAGAGCAGAGGTTGCTATCTTTGCCATGCACATTTCTGAGCAAGTCGGAGCTGCGTACGAAAGTACAGTTCGTGAGAATCACGCCGTACTCATTGACACAAACTTTGCAGAATCATTAGGCTCGGAGCTACAACTATCTCTACAGCGACTCAAGGGAAATTGGGAATCGTGCAAAGCAGTGTGGATTTTCACTTTTCTCGCAGCGCGATTGTTGTCTGCTGGTCCAAAAGAAACGCATCAACAGTTTTTGGATATTCTAACCACAGCTCGGTCAATCTGTGTGGAATGGATGAGGCTTCTCGAGGACAAATCTACCAGCTCGGTTGGTAATGCTGAGAGGGCGGAGTACCTGCAAAAGCTATGCGAAGTATCGTTGGTTTGTCTATCGTCGTTTGATGTCGAGGGTGTCCATTTACAAGAGTTGTTGTCACGCGAAGGAACAACGACGATTTATTTGGAGAGCAGCATTCGGGTCCAGCAGACTTTGTGCATCGAGCTCAAGGAGGATTTCATCGCAACTACTCTGATCGCTCGATGGAAGCGATTGGCTTCACGAGCTCTGCCAACAATCATGAGCGGGCTCAATAGTGACAACGCTCTTGGCAACGCGATTGGGCGAATCTGGAGAAACTATGCTTTAACGCAGCCTTGGGAGCTTGTCAAGCACCCTTGGGTCAAGACCATCGTCAGCGACGGGGAAATGCGACAAATAATCTCCATCGATTTTAACCTGCTCACAGCAGAACTACTCATCAATGGAAGCTCATGGAGCCGACTCCCACGGGAGTATGAGATGAATGAAGAATACAAGGCTCTATTTGGCACGCAGCCGCTCGATGTCATGCCAACTAGCGAGCCTGGTATGCTCTTTGAGACAAGAAGTACCTTTAGTGGATATCGAATATTTTTCAGGTTGCTTCGATGCAGCATTTCAGATCTGGTATTGAGAGCCAGGAAAGACGACATGTGCTTTGATAAGCTGCCCACGCGACTTTTTTCCCGTCACTTCCCTTCCAGCTTTCATCACGACTATACTCCTTGGTACAACCAGGCTGGTAATTCGATTGAGTTTCGTCCCTTGGCCTCACCTTGGATTCCTCAGGCTTCAAACTCGAGACTTGAGAAGACGGGTAATTGCTGGAATCTCAAGACACACGACGGAGGTTTTCTCGTCAATCCATCGAGCGACACTGCTCAGAGGATATTTGGCATCATGTCTGCTGTGGAAAATGTGTCTGAAATCCACATTTACTATTATCCAGTCAAGGAGTTTGTCAGCATCACTCTGCCACGCTTGAAGCTTGCCTTCCGAATCGAGTGCGGCTCATGCGACATAATTTCTCGACAATTTAAGAGCATGAAGATAGACCAAGACCAAAACATTGGCACGCTAATCGGACTCAAGAACAAGCTTGTCCTGAGAAAAGAAAGCGACATGGCTCGTATGGTGTTGATCCCAGAAGGCAATGTTGCTTGGGACCAGAGTGACGAATCCTGCCACATATCCGTTTCCATTGATGTCACAGAAGCCAAGAATCTCCAAGCATATCGAGTTGACCCACATTTGGGTCGACTCAAGGACAATGGAAGCTTACAGAGCAAGCTATTCTTGAGTTACCTCCACGCAGTGACCTCGTTTTGTTTGCCAGATCCGTTTACTGGCCTCACAGGCACGGAACAGGCCCTCAAAATCCTCAATTCTGGAGCAGTACGATCGTTTCATGAGCTGACCCAAGACAATATTGTCGCCTTGACAAAGATTTCCGAACTTACTGCAAATAGGCACTTCAACAGTGTCGAGTCGCCGTCGACTGAGATTGTGAGATGGGAAAAGCACCTTAGCCCTTTGTCGCAACACTGTGGCTTCTTTAAAATCGCCGGGGAGCTATTGCAGCAAGGTGGTATGCAAAGGATGTTCAATCGGTCGACCAAGCTCCCATTTCCAGAGCTCAAGAGTGTAAGCGGAACTCTTGCTAGACGCGCGGAAATCAGACTGTCAGCATTTTGTACCTCAGGGTTTGGAGCCGAAAGATTTACAAGAAAATTGGACAGGCAGTACACACGGAGAGAAGCTCATGAAGAAAAAGAAAGAGGTGTCGATGTCTTCAATGTTTGCTCAAATCTTATAAAAGGAAAGGACAAGATACTGGGCAAGCTCCCTAGAGAATTTCCAACCAATATTCTGCAAGCGATTAAAAGCGAAACGACCAAGGGTGGATCAACACCAATTCTAAGGCAGGAACTCCGTTACAGCGCTCTATGGTTGGATGCGCCATGCACTATTTTGCCGGATCGTTGGTGTGGAATACACCAAGCATTCATCAACGATTCCAAAGAAAAGAAAATTAACAAATACGATGTTATGATGTGGCTTGCTACAATGGCGTTTGCTATAGAGTCTCACGAATCAGTCATGCAGGCCTTGACTGGTATTGCATCACTGCCAGCTCTGACTGAAGCTGCCATGTCGCCTCCCACCCAGGAATTTTTTGATCTCACTCAAGGATATAAGCCACAGAAGGAAAAGATTAGACGGGTTCTCAAGAGGTGTATCAAAACCGGGAGGCCTTCTCTAAGAGGGAATTCGAAGAAGACTTTGGGCGAAACACCTGAACGTTATTTAGAAGAGTTCATGAAAGCGAACGACTGGCCGAAACAACAGCAGCCAAGATTTCCTGAAGCAGGAGACTATGAGGATGATATCAATATCAATTCGCTGGAAAGGCTGATACGCGACTTATTCGAAACATGGCGGGACAACTTGGTCTTGAAAGATTATGTGAACAGTATCAAGGCGATTTTGAAGAATTGCAAGGAATTCGAACCCGAGTGCTTTGATATGGACATCAAAATACCAAAATATGTCTGCCGTACTCTCCCACGTTATATGACCATTTCAAAAATCTTCAAGCACTACCAGGCTCCAAGTTTCGAGCCGTTGGAGCCTATGTCTTTGGCTGACGCGTTGGTTGCTCAAGTGGCATCAAAGCCTCACCAAGACTTGAATAATCTAGTTGAGAGGATGAGCGCAAGAGCGACAACTGAGCAGAGACGGCACTACGTGCAAAGCTTGTGTGCCAGTGTCCAAGCACTGGGAAGTCAGCACCACGATTTTGAGCTTGTTAGGCCAAGAGGTGGCATGAAGGAGATTTTGCAGAGCCATCTAGAGGACTGTCGTGCACATTTAGACAAGACTATCAAGGCGTTGATTAAGGTGGCTGGACCAACACCACATGATGGCGCGCAGACCAAGAACAGAACTATGTCTTCACTCGCCATTGTCCGGGCAGCAGTGCTGTGGCCCAGGCTTCCAGTAAGCGTTTTGCTCGAGCAGCTCAACCGAGACAATCGAGATTATCTTCCACGCGCTTGGAAAGAGGCCATTGTGCATTTGGGGACAAGTTTAACACGACTTCAGCACGCCGAGCGGCTTTTGAGCTTCATTCATCACGAAGCTGATCTGATTAGGGAGCTCCAACACGGGGGCGAGCGAAATTGGAGCCCAATGGAGAACCCAGACGCCCTTTTGATGGAAATTGAGGGCGACTTCCGCATTAGACATAAGCAGGAGGATATTGCCCGTGAAATGCGAAGCCGACCCTCGGGGAAGAATGCAGTAATGCAGCTCAACATGGGCGAGGGGAAATCATCGGTAATTGTGCCCATGGTGGCGGCATCGTTAGCAGACGGCTCGCGGCTTGTTCGCGTCATTGTGGCCAAGCCACAGGCCAAACAAATGTGCGATTTGCTACTTTGGAGATTGGGGGGTTTGATTGGGCGTCGCATCTATCGCATGCCCTTTACTCGTACACTCAAGCTTCAAGTGTCAGAAGCAAACAAGATTGATAAGCTGTGTCATGAATGCATGGCTCAAGGGGGCGTTCTGCTTATGCTGCCTGAGCATATTTTGTCTTTCCAGCTCATGGCCATTGAATCGCTCATCAATGGGCAACAAGAGCTCGGAAACTTGCTGCTTAATAGTTGGGCCAAGTTGAAGACGCAGTCGCAAGACATTGTCGACGAAAGTGACGAAAATTTCTCCCCTCAGTTTGAGCTAGTCTACACCATGGGACAGCAGAGTCCTCTAGAATTCGGGCCTGAGCGCTGGAAAATCATACTGCAAGTCATGGCCATTGCAGCAAAGCTGGCTCCAAAAGTCAAGGAGCAAGTGCCTCGAGCACTCGAGCTGCAGAGCCAACCCAAGGGAAGATTTCCGCGTCTGCGTTTGCTTGGCGATGAAGCTAGGGCCAAGTTGCGCGAAATGATTGCTCAAGAGATTTGTGAGAGGGGTATCACGGGCTTGGGAATTTGTCGACAATCACAAGAGACGCGCAGGAACATTTGTCTTTTCATCACGAAGCCTGAACCAGACAGACGCCTCATTGAAGCGGTCAAAGCGGGAGCTTATTGGACAGATGCCACCAAGGATGCCCTGCTACTCCTTCGCGGGCTCTTGGCAGGAGACGTGCTTTCGTATGCTTTGAGCCATAAGCGCTGGCGAGTCAACTTTGGGTTGGACTCTGAGCGCGTGCCAAGAACCAAACTGGCTGTTCCTTATCGCGCCAAAGATATGCCGAGCCAACGGGCCGAGTTTAGCCATCCCGACACGGTCATGGTTTTGACTAGTCTCTGCTACTACTACGGCGGCTTATCCAACGACGACTTGTTTGATAGCCTGACTCACTTGTCAAAGTCGGATCAGGCGAGCATCGAATACAACTTGTGGACCAGTTGTATGCCGGATCTGGAGCCACAGTTTCGGAATTTTGAGGGTATAAATCTTCGAGACAAGGAGCAATGTCTTGAAAAGATTTTCCCTCGCCTCAAGTTCTCCATGGGCGCCATTAATTACTTTTTATGCGAGATTGTGTTTCCCAAGGAGATGCGAGAGTTTCCACAAAAGCTGGCAGCATCAGGCTGGGATATTGGGCGCTCCAAGCACTTTGCGACAACAGGCTTTAGTGGCACCAATGACAGCCAACACTTGCTACCTCTTAGCGTTGAGCAAGTAGCACTGCCAAGCGAGGAGCACACCAATGCCTTGGTGTTGAGTAATATTCTTTGCAGGGAAAACGACGTTGTCACTCTTTCCGAACTGGGCCACGGCGGCATTTGCAGTGGCAACACACTCTTGAAACTCATTACGCAAATGACTCCACAGATTAGAGTCATTCTGGACGTTGGAGCTCAAATCGTGGAAATGACGAATGAGCAAGTTTCTCGAACCTGGCTCCATCTCTTGGACAGTGACGAGGGAGTAGAGGCGGTTGTGTTTTGCGATGGACAAGACGAGCTGGTTGTGCTGGACCGCTGTTTGCGAATCGAGCCACTGCAATCATCGCCTTTTGCGAAACAGCTGGATGCCTGTCTTGTCTTTTTGGATGAGGCCCATACCAGAGGCATTGATCTAAAGCTGCCCGACGATTACCGAGCAGCCGTGACTTTGGGTGCAAACCTGACCAAGGATAGATTGGTACAAGGTAAGTTTATTGCGTGCAGCACTCATACTCACACTATCAAGACATGACTGACGTCTTGTGCAGCTTGCATGAGAATGAGAAAGCTTGGCGCGGGCCAGACGCTTGTATTCTGCGTGCCTGAAGAAATCGAGACCAAGATCCGATGCAGACGCATAGATGCCGAGTTTGATGACATTTCGGTGGCAGATATTATAGACTGGGCGGTTGGTGAAACGTGGGAGGACATTAGACGGCTCATGCCTCTGTGGGCAGCCCAAGGCCGTCGATTCGAGGAGCAGAACAATCTCTGGCTGGGCATAGAAATGGCGGAAGACGGCGTCGACGTGATGCAGCAGCTTGGCCGAGAATTCCTGGAAGACGAAGCGCGGTCAATGGAGAGCCGATATGACGCTGGATTCCAGTCGGCAGCCACACTTCGCGACCTGCCCTGTAACGAGGAAAACATGAAGCTTATCCGCCAGCGATGCAAAGAGTTTGATTGTCTCGGCCTCGGAGCGTCCCAGATGCAGGAGCAGCAGGAGCGGCAGCTGACGCCTGAAGTTGAGCGGGAGCGGCAAGTTGAGCGAGGGCATTCAGTCGAGGCGGCCAAGCATCGCCTAAGCGCCGTGGTGAAGCGATTTATCCAGACGGGCAAGCTGGAGGGTGAAAGCGGCACTGGATGGATATGGGCGTTTGAAAGCCTGCAAAGGACGTCTGCTGCAGCCTGCTTCAACGTGGAAAGCTTCCCACACAGCGTACGCGTCTCCAAGGATTTTGCCGTGACGATGCAGGGAGAGGCCAAGTCGCGGCAATATGGCACCGACGGCTACCAGCGCAACGTGCAATGGCTCTTGACGGGCTGCAATGCCGAGGGCCTGACCAAGACGCTTCTCATCATTAGCCCCTATGAAGCCGAGTGCCATCTCGACTCGATTCGCGCCTCGCCGCACGTGCAGCTCCATCTCTATGCGCCACGCCAAAACGTTGCCGTCAAGCCCCTCGACGACTTGAGGCTCTTTACCATGCGCCAGCCCGACGCCCGCCGCCACGTTTTGCCCAACCGCTTGCGCATTGCCCTCAATCTCTTTTCCGGACAGCTCTATTTTTCCTCGTACCAAGACTATGTCGACACGTGCGACTATTTATGCCTCGCATGGTCGCCGCTCGGCGATGCCGCCCAGGCCGACGGCTTCATCTCCATTGGCGAGCGCCGACGCATCCACGGCGGACGCGTAAACTTTTCCCAGAGCCCGGTGCAGTTTCTAAAGATGCTCATGGCAAAGATTCGCCGCCATGGGGGGAACATTGATAAGACGCACGTGGGCAAAATGCTAGACGGCGTGTTTCTAACAGAGGAGGACTTTGAGCCCCGTGCAACGCGGCGCATTGACGAGGTGGAAGGGGTGGAGGAGAGGGATGCGCGGCGCAGACGGGCAGCGTCCGAGGCTACTACCTATAATGCAGGCGAGGAAAACGAGGCGGCAAATGGTCTAGATGAAATGATTGTTTGTGAGCCTGCAAATACTCCAAGTCGGGGGGACGCGGCGGCAAACATTTTGCATCAAATGGACATTTTGCAGACTGCAGGCCACGGAGACGAGAGTGGCAATATCCCAGATGAAATGGACACGTCAGAGGCGGCACATGTTGATGACAGTCATGGCAACGAAATGGATTTCTCTGCAGACGCCAATCACCAGCGGCAAAAAGTCAAACCAGATCCAGAAATGGATTCCTCTGCAGACGCCAATCACCAGCGGCAAACAGTCGAAGCCAAACCAGACCCCGACGCAGACCCCTCAACCCCCAAGCCAGAAGAGGAGCCAACAGACGTTGAAATGATTGACCTTACCCAACCAACGCCCACCCCGCCCCTCAAACCCGAGCGCTCGCCGCTGCCGACACGCACCCCCGTCCTTGTCGATTTGACTCTTGATTCTACAGACCCAACCAAGCAGGAGCCGCAATCGCCAAGCCCCTTCAACACGGCAGAGCCACGCGTCAAGCACGAGAATGAAGACGTCTCGACCCAAGAGCTTATACAGGGGGTGAGTGGTGGGGGGGGGGAGCAAATCTAGGCTCCGTCTTGGAGAGCGAGACTTCAAGACCAAAAGTGGAGAGAGAGCAAATTGTTGAATAGAAAGTCTAGAGCAATCATGCTTGAATATAGCCTGAGGGAATAATAAATGAGCAATAAATACTGCAAACCACGTATCCAAAAAGAGAAAAAAAAAAGACACGACTAGGGCGCCAGGCCAAACCTCTGCAACAGTTCCTCGCGCACCTCGCTCTCCTCAACCAGCTCTTGCTCCTCAAGCGCCTGCAGTCTCTGCCGGACATGTGCCACGCCCTCCTTCATGGCATTAATCGAATACTCCACATCTGCATCCACCAGCTCAACCTTGCCGTACGGCGACTCGGCCAACACGCTGTCTCGCATCATCTGCACTGCGCCCCAAATGTCGTGCACGTGCTTGACAATGGCCTCTTGATACGACTCGTGCGCGCCGCGCTCCACGTGCACCAACTTGGCACGTGCCTTGTTCAACGCCCCCTCCACCTCCCTGAGGCGCGTCTCGAGGCTAGACGTCGTCGAGGCGGGCTCAAGGGAGAGCTTGCGTAAAAGCTGTTCCAAGGGCGGCGGCGCCTCTGCTGCAGACGACCGACGAGCATGTGGCGTCGACATCTTGTCAAGCGTGGACAAGGATGCTCGGCGGGCAGGCGAGGCGGGCACTGTGTGGGTGGCTGCATCATTCGCCTCAGACACTTGGGCTGCAAGCTCAGCCTTGGCAGAAGCGGCAATGGCAGTGGTCAAGGCGTGGCGCGATTCGTGTCTTTCGACGCATTCGCAGAGACTGCTGATTCGATCATGGAGATGAAGCAGGCATTCATCCATCTAGCAACTTGCAAATTAGTATCAATCCCCAAAAAAAACTAGGCGCCCAATGCCACTGACATAGTCTAGAGCCATGCTAGTGCGGTTGATGCTCTCTTTATTCTTGAGCGCAATAGACTTGACGGCGGGCTCGAGGTACTCCTCATTAATCTTCATCTGAGTCACAGAGGTGATGTCGGGGTACAGTGATTCAACCTCGTTCAAGACGGCCTCGACTTGAGCATCAGAGACTGGCTTGCCATCACCACCGCTTTCAGCAGCAACAAGGGCATCGAGGTATGTTGCATCCAGTGTTGTTCGAACAGTCTGAGCAATGTCCTCAATTACCCTGACAAAAATAGCATCAGCCAATCTCAGCCCCACGTAAAAGAAGGGCAGAGAGAGCCTCACCGATGGCAGTTTTCACGGTACTCGGCGAGCCAAGCGGAATCTTCTGGACCCTGAGCGTCAAGCTCTCCGTCTAGCTTCTGGAGGCCGGCGAGTAGCTTGTCATCTGAGTGCAATGCATCGCTGATGAGTGCCCTGAGCTTTGGATCGTCTTCCTGGAGCTGCTCTTCAATAGTGCAAAGCTTTAAAGTAATACTGTGAGATAGCCGATCCACCTAGTGGCGATGGAGACATTAATAAGTGGACTGGCGATTGTTGGTGGGCTTCGAGAATAATTGACCAACCTCGATAGCAACTTGCTTCCTTTCGGCTTCTGTATCGAGGGCCATCTCGAGCTCCACCTGTTGCCTTTGGGCCGTGTCGGCCCTCTGCTTCTCAACATGGAGCGACAGAATTTTTTGCTTCTGCTGCATCGTGTCCGTCTGTTTGATGACTGTGTCTGTGGATTGGCGCAACTCTTGAATGGCGCGCCTCAGGTCGTCCTGGGGAATGGGCTGCACCTCTGACAAGTTGTACAACGGTGCGAGCTTGTCCACCTGGCCGCTAGTGTCAAGAGCGGAGTAGCTGATGAGACGTCTCAGCGAGGTGCAAGCAGCCATTTTTTCTTCTTTTTTTTAAAAGAGGTCCCTTTTTTAAAAGAAGATTCCTTTTTTAAAAGAGATCCCTTTTTTAGAGAGTAAATAGAGTAAAAAGACTTACAATGCCAATTCATCAGGAGTGAGAAGCGTGTCGGGGCCGAGATGAGTCGTGGCCCATTCGGCAAAAGCAGCGCCATGTTGGGCATCATCGAGGGCGCGCTGTATCTCGTCGCGCCTCGCCTCAAGGCCACAGGCACGGGCAGCTTTTAGCACCAGCGGCAGTGCGGAATTGTGCACCGGGGCCTGCGACTGCGACGAGGCATGGAAGCCCCCGGCCACGGCATCCATCCTGGGCCAGTGCCAGTGACGGAAGCGAGGTGGCGCCGTAGCACAAAGATCGCGATGGGTAGCCAACGAGGAGAAAAAAAAAACCAATAGTGGTGGGGAGGGGGAGGACGAGAGAGCAGAGCCAACAGGAGCGGCTGCCGGTGCCAGAGCACAAAAAAAAACGTGTCTCGCGGCCGAGTTTGATGTAGGAAGAGGTTGCGAGGTGGTGAGGGCGCGGCGTGGTGGGTGCGTTCGGGTTGCTGTGTTTGTCAAGCAACGGAGCAATAGCCGTGTGCGAAACAGAGGCATCAATCAGGCGGCGAATGATGAGGCCGTGTCCAAGGCGACTTGGCTGGAGGGTGAGGCGGCCAGGTACTAGTAGTAGTAGTTACTAATAGTAGTAGAGGTAGGCGGCAGAGGTAGGCGGCAGGTCTGCTGGGCAATGTGGATGCCTGCGCTGCCTCTCTCCTGCCTGCTGCAGTGGGCGTCGAGGCAAGTTGGCAGTTGCAGGCCGCATGTCGTTGCCAGTGGAGTCGCCAACAGGGATCTGCTGCCCCCTGCAGAAAGTGGGGGCACGTTGTGGACTAGCGCCTGCCATTGGCTGCTGCTCTCCCGGCTGCAGCCCCTGCAACGGTGCCTGTCCAGCGTTGGATCGTGGCTGCCGCCCAATACACACGAGTGCACAGATTAGGAAAGAGCCTGGCCCAAGACGTCTAGTGCTGGAGCAAGTACCGGATCAGAAGTCGCCTCAGCCTCAGCCCTAACGTCAACCCCATGCGCCTCTGCTGGCCATCTAGACAAGTCTCGTCGGCAGCAGAGGCGGGGCGTCACTGCTGCCCAATGGCTCTGCTGCTCGTTTTTTTTACCCCACGCCTGCACGGGGGACGAAAATAAACCACGGCTGCGGCACCCGGAGCCATGTCCAATCAAGCTCCGAAGCCGTGTGCTTTGGTCGCCTGGCCGGCCCGTTTGGGAGCCGTCCAACGTGCCGCAGCGTCGATGCTGTGGCTCAAGACAAAGTCGGTCACCACTTGGGGCTCTGGCGCCCATGGGGGCTTAGACGATGGCGTTGGCAGCTGCAGCAAGAGCCGCGGAGGAACAGCAGAGCCTGTTGGGAGCATGGAGCAGTAAAATTGGCCTCTAGGCAACAAGATTATGCCTCGAGCAGCACTTTGCATGGCCTTTGATTCTTGTTGCTTGGCCTCGTCGTGCCACCAGCCGGCGCACCACGACGACGCTCGACTCCCCTCTACGCAACGCCTCTCTGAGGTCCCGCACGTACGACTCTCCAATCTCTCGGGACTCTGCAAAGCATTCGTCACAGTTCATGCTGAGCTAATGTGCAGACCAAGGCCCTCTTGTGTTCCGGCCTGTGCTTGTTGCCTGTACCGGCCCTTGTGCTGTTGGCTCCGTGTCTGGCGCCTTGTAACAGGACAATCACTTTGTATTGTCCATCTCCTCGCCTGAGACGGGCTGCATCAATGTAACGGCTTCTACCGACATGTCTCAAACGGCCCGTCTCCCGAGTCCCGTCATGCGTCGACTCGGACTGCCGTCTTGTATGCACGGGCCGTGGTCCAAGGTGAATAAAAGGGATGCTAGAGGCCTGCTGGAGAGTGCCCTGTCTTTATCTTTCCAAACCCCCCCGCCAGCTCTAGCATGGACATACTTTTTGCTGCCCTGCTTTTCCTCACGTCCTGTCAGAGGTAGCCGTGGCTGTGCTCTGCGCCTTGCAGACACCACCGGAGCATCTGCCCCCGATCGGGCCATGAGCCTCTCGATTCACAGGCCTTGCCTTGGCAACAACATGCCTTTATCGGTTTGCGAACTCGCCGACGCCACATTCGATTCCTGTTCAGTCGCCTCAGCCTCTCGACTCCTCAATGAGGCTGACCTCCCCACAGTGCCACCGTCTTGCACCATCTCTTCCCTGCAAATTCTGCACCTGTGCTTGTTACTTGAACCTTTGAACAGGTCGCTGTCGTGTTCAGTAATTGTTTTCACGTCACACAACGGGCATCTTGATCTGTTCATCTTCCCTATAATTACCACTTCTCTCTCTCCGTCTTTACCTTTAATCATTTTCAACTTTGCCATTCGTTCAGCTTTGCAGGCGCTCTTGACATTGTCTTCTCAACACTCTTCATCTTGAGCGCCTTTTTTTTGCTACTTCATCAGCTATTTCACCTCTTTACCATTTTTGCCTCTCTCGCTATCAGCAAAAAGTCTTTTTTTATTATGGATTCTATCAGCCCTTGGCCAAGGCGAATGCACAGCATTCTCGACCGAATCGCTGGCCTATTTTGGGTTGCTGTCATTTATCTCGCCAGCGAAGTCATTATTTGGGGTCTGAGCCTAGCTCTCGCTCCCGCAAAGCTCGAGTTTTTCGCCTCTATTCTAGGCATGTTGCTGCTATTCTGCTTCATGACAGTGGTCGGCTGGCTGGCCGAAAGATCAGATGCAATCTATGTCAGGTGCATTAGATCAAAGGTTAGCAGCTGCCCCCTGCTCGTTGTCTTGGCAACTATTGCTAACTCTTGGAAAATAGGTCGATTTCATCAATGCCCACCTCGGTATGGGCTTCCTCATACCCATTGTCACCATGGGTGAACACGATATGCTCCATGGCAAAGATATTGCTCGCATTACAGGAGCATTCTTCACCACCAACCTTGTCTCGTGGCCTGGCGTCTTTTTGCTATCGTTTGCCACTCTCACGGTATTCCACAAATTGGCAGAGTGGACCTCGCGACTCAACAAACCCTTTGCCAAAACAACAACCACCCTCAAGAGCTTGACGCGAAAAATCAAAAACTCCATCTTGCATATTCGAAGAGATAACCGCCAAAGCCTGAGCACCGAGACAACCCCAGCCAACTCAGTCATGGCCTCTTTTATTTCTAGGCCTCGTGAGATTGCCTCTGTCACTCCTGATGTGGAAAAAAACTCCCAGCCTGCCACATCACCGGTTTGGGATAGGCTGGCCATATTCTACCCCACTCTGCTCTCGATGCTCTGCATGGTGGCAATTGGTTTGCCAATTGCCATTACCACTGGAGATGAGAGAGCTCTCGACGGATTCGCCCTGTGGTTCCTGTGGATCACAAACGTCAGAATGATGCGCCTGTTCAAAACATCCCCTTTGCTGGCCTCCAACAAACGACTCAAGAGTGTCCTGGTCACTCTTTGCAACCCTGTCCTCATCACAACTGGCTTTATGATGGGATACACTCGAGGCAAGGCTGCAATCAAGGGCCATGGACAATTGCAGATGGTTATTGAGACACTGAGCAAGGGTACGCCACTCAGAAGCATCTGGACTGCAGGCGTCAAGGGCACCATTATTGACCACAACCCTTCGGCCTATTTTGGAGCTGGAGATTTGGCCCTTTCGCTCCTCGAATGCGGAATGCTGGTTTGGGGATTCAAACTCTATGAGTGCCGTCGTCAGCTTTTCAGCGCCAATGGAGGCCTGACAGTCATTCTCTGCACTCTGGCTGCCGTGGGCAACGTGTTTGGATCCGTCTATATCAGCAAGGTCATTGGCCTTGGTCAGCCCGAGGTCTTGGCCTTTTCGGCGCGTTGCGCTACTCTGGCTCTCGCTAAACCTGCGGTTCAGGCCCTCGGGGGCAATCTGGTTGTCAACGCTATTGTTGTTGTCAGCAACGGGGTCCTCGGTCAACTCATCCTACCATTTATCCTCGACCGCCTGGGTGTTCAGACCACAGAAACAAAAACGACTACGGAACCTATGCTGGACGTGAGCAGCAGCGAGACGCTCGTCGGTCTTCACCCACTTACCCAAAGAACCTCCCAGGATAGTATTCAAGAAGCCATGGATCGAAAACGGGCCGAGAATGATGGCGCCAACGACTCCATCATGACAGTCGCAGCGGGTGTGGCTATTGGAGTCAACGGAGCTGCCATGGGGGTTTCTTACCTCTACGAAAACAAGAGCCGCGCGGCGCCTTATGCCGTTCTTTCCATGACTGTTTTTGCCATTGTCACTGTTGTTTTAACCACTGTTGACCCATTCAAAGGCTTTGTCCTAAGCCTGACACAGGCCTAAAAAAAGGCCTTCCCCCCCCTCCCCCCATACAAACCTGTCGGCAGAGAGCCAGACAGACGATGGACGACTTTACGAGTGATGAGCGATGAAGGTGACATGTACAGATTCAGAGTGTACATGGCGGCTCCATTGCATTGTTGATGTGGGAAATGTTTGCTTTCGGAGTCTTTTTTCCTGTATTCAGTGGCACGCGCTGCTCTTGTGCGAGGGGAGAAAGGGGCTGGCGCTTGCGGGGTTTGTAGCATGTCACTCTCCCCCATGTGTTCATGTTTGTGTTTTTATGATACCAGGGCGTGAGATTTGCCCACGCGGTTGATTCAGGGCGATTAGATGTGCCATTTTCCTGGGCTTCTTGACGACATGCTCAATGACTGGCGCATGTGGATGGCATACTAGATGTGTTGGGGAAACACAGGGCGTTTTAGGCTTGCAAGTACATGAATGTACGTATTCGGTATGCAAGATGGGTTGTGTGAGCAACCAAGAGACTCTGGATGATGCTATGGTGCATGCTCTAGCTCGAGTAGCTATATATAGCAGTGACATGTCAAGACGTCGTGTGACCATGATGGTGCCAAGATGACGCATTTTGCTGCCGTGTCGCAAGTTGAATATGGGAGCACATGGGCAGTGCTATGCATAATGGTGCTCCAAGTCGGCATTTGGTGGTGCCATGATCTAGCCTAGATTATGAATGCCATTACATTGTAGCTCTTTTTGATTTTGTGGAAATTGATTAGTGAGTCTTTCTAATTAGATTCCATAGTCCTTCTTCTTGTGGGCACATGTGTGTACTTGGTATTCGTGACTTGGGCTTGGTCTACACGAGTATATTTGCAGCCGGCAAGCTTTGTGTTTTTCCAACACGGCGCGGCGGGGAATGTTGTCGGCTAGCTTTTTTTTTAAACATTGAGTAGAATGAATTCGTCCCCACAAGTCATATTTGGGATAAGTAGCATGGCGCGGATGCCGCTGTGCTTGGATATATTTTGCGACAGGAAAAAGGAGTGCTATAAGAAGAGAATATGAGAAGAGAGTGAGTTCTATTCCTGATGGATGAAAGGACACGGTAAGAATTCTCATCTCGAGAATCAAATTATTCGTCTTGTTCTCCAAGCCACAAAGACTGGGATGAGATGGTCGGCAGACTGCAGTGACGGCAAAGTTCACCTCAAGTGATGCTATAGGGTTTTTTTTTTGAACTGTATTGATAATTGGTGGCCTATGAGTTGTCGAGCAAAAGCAATCATGTTGACGCTATCGGCCACACCCAACAGGCATGGATCCGTCTCGCTGCTCACAAGATGGGTCATTACAAGGCTCTCGGTTGCATCAGCATGCTTCCTTGATTCATGGTTCGCCGGAAAATTCACATGGCAAAGCTTGGCATCCACACAACAGTCGACTCAAAAAAGGTATGAAAACGTCATATTCATTATGACTCTTTATAAACAAGTCTCGTGGCCGCTTCTCTCACATTCATGACGACGCATGAAGACATGACGCGAATGCTCCGATTCAGAGTTACCAGGCCCATCTAAAAGTGCTGTTGTGCCCTCAATTCATGTGCCTTGGCTCCTTTTACACTGATGCGGGCTGTCTACGGCGGCCAAGGCAGGCCTGGTGTGCTTGCGCTACTCCAATCTGTAATACGCCCAAGTTGTCAGCGGGGAATCCCAGAGCTAAATATAGCCTCGTTTCAGGAGTCGATGAGCCAGTGGCTCTATCAAGCGAAATGCAACGAGGCGTGGCAAATGCAAAAGAAGTAGACTTGGACATGGCCAACCTTTCAATGAGATGCAAGCCACTTGCAGTCTCAACCACGGTGCTCAAGTCGCCAATGCCAAGCGCAAAGGCAGCATCTTCAAACTCCTTTTGCATGTCGCCGCGTCCAAAGTAGCCGAGGTCGCCGCGTTTACGAGCCGAAGAGCAGTCCGACTCGGATAGGGCCAAGTCGCCAAGAGAGTCGGTGCCGGATTTGATGCGCGTCTCGAGTCCCTCGATGATTTCTCTAGCCTCGTCCTTGGAGCGCGTAATCTCGGACTATTGGTGGTCAGTGTGTGGACAAGCACAATTAAAGAAAAGAGAAAAATAGTTAAAGAAAAGAAAGGAACAATTGAAAAAAAAAGACTAGAAAAAAAAAACGCACCTCTCGCCAGCTGCTGGGCCGTCTGCTGTCGCGATGCTTGACAAGCAGATGGGCGGCGCGAATCTTGCCCTCCGGAACGCCCGACACGGCACCGGGACGGGAGCCGGCGCTATGGTGGGCAGCCATGTATTTCTTCAGCTTATCGGAGTCCGTGTCGGGCGGAGGCTCCCAGCGCGACACCTTGTCGGCCGAGTTGAAGTAGTAGGGCAGGTTCTTTGAGTTGGAATGGCGAACCTCCCAGCCAGGAGGCAGGCCGGTCTCTGTATCTGCAGACTAAAGAGGCCGAGTCAGCGCTGTATCTTTTGAGAGGCGGCTTGGAGCCTTTGGCAACAAGGAAGCAGATGTGCCTGTTGCTTGCTTGTAGCACAGCAAGCCTTCTTTTTCTTCTTCTTGCTGCCTTTTCATGGCACGCCAAGTCCTTTTTCTTTCTTGCAGCTTCACAGCAGTGTTTGCTCAGCTCCGATTACACTCGTTTGGCATTGTCGGCGATAAGCAATGTTTACCAATACGGGTCTTGATGGAGGGATGCTGGCGACCAAAGAAAAACAAAAAAAAACACAAATAGGCGGCAACACACGGCAGAGCTTACCATGTGGGTTGCGTGGGAGCTAGGACAAAAGAATACAACGAGGGCGCTGGTCAGACAAGCATGAATAGCAATATAGATGCCGCTTGATGGCAAACAAGGCGAGCTCCAAAGCCGACGCTGGTCGACGCAAGAGATGACGAGCGCAAGAAGTGGGCAATGACGAGTGACGTGCCGGCAGCGGGCAAGTGGGGCGTGTGGGCAGCAAAAGCCTCAGTGACAGGAAGCAGCGATTAATGAGTAGCGATTAATGCAGCAAAACGGCTCATGGGTTCCCCGCACACGGCACATGATATGGCCAAGGCTTGACCAAAGGCCACCACTTGTCATCAGACCACCACTTGTTCCCATCCAGCAGCAAACGCAAGCCAGTCATTGCTTCAGGTCCGCGGCCAGAGAGCAGTTGACTTCTGACCTTGGTGTCCACTGTGAGTCACGCATCCAGCCCACTCATGATTGATTGATTGCCTGGAGCGCTAACAAGGCTTCTTGTTGCAGCTTGTTCCTTGCACACACGCCACGCCGCCTTTGAATCGTCAGCATAGCCCCATATCACTTTTCCCATTGCCACTTTTCGCAAACCAGCATCTAGTTGGGCCAATGCCATGACCCAGTCCATTGTCTGCCCCACCTAAATTGGAAGACTCCAGCTCGTCTTGCGCTTACACTTGACGCGTTACGCGCCGCCCTCTGCTGTCGCACTGTGCTGAGACCTGGCTTCGCATTGCTCGAGCAGTCTAGACGGATTACACCAAGAGCTTGATTTGACGTGCCTGCATCAGGGTGCACCAAAAAGGCAACATTTTGACGCCATTTTGCCCACGACTTTTCATCATCATCATCTGCACCATTGTCCACCAGACACAATACACCGACGCACACTTGCTCCGCCCCGCGGTACCCACTACGTGTCCCGCATCAAAAGGCACACGGTGCACCCGCCATTCAAGCGCCCTGCACTCTGCACGCTCTTCACTCTGCACTCCAGCCACAAAATAAAATTCCCCTTGCTCCCTCCATCTCTTGGCCCACTGGTCGCGACGAGGCAACATTCATCGACAACACACCAACAGCGCAGACCATCTTGCCTTTAGCCCACGAGCATTTGGAAATCCCTTTGGCTCCGCGATAATAATCTAGCAATTAACCCGGGTTGAACAAAGCATTTTACCGACGCCCCTTTACACGCCCTCTACGACGCCAAATTCGCGACAAGATGGCAACGCCGCAATCCGCCACGTCGCAAGACAGAAAACAACCTCGCGCCAAGGAACTCGAGCAAATCACCTTTCGATTCTGCTCAGAATGCTCCAACATGCTCTACCCCAAGGAGGACGAAGACGCGCACAGACTGCAGTTTGTTTGTCGCACATGCCAGTACAGTGAAGAGGCGGCCTCGACGTGCGTCTTCCGCAACGTGCTCAACAACTCTGCCGGCGAGACTGCTGGAGTCACTCAAGACGTCGGATCTGATCCAACGGTTAGTGAGCTCATGTCTGCCATTTGTGTGACTTGCGGACACATCATTCTCTGCGACTATTGCCCCGACCCAGCACAGTCTTATTCCCTCTTCAAGCGAGAGGGCAGCGACAGTGGCATTTCTGTCGACTCTACCTTTACCGATTTCAATGGATTCAGTGACGATCCTTTTGCCGAATACGACGAAGAACCATACGTCGAGTCGCTACATAACCAACAGGCATCCGACCTCGACCGTGAGCCCCAGCGCGCCTCATCTTTGACGACGCCTGCTGCCATGAGCCTAGACACGAACCAACGCTCCGTCAACGGCTCCACGACCCATAGGGCCGATCAGTCCCTGACTGTCCACGTCTAAAGTGCAACGCACCCTCGACGCCGCAATATTTGCCCTTGGCATCCATGACGGCTCACGACACAGGCCTTGACGACTTTTATGATTCAGGACTCTGGCTGGAATCTTGCCACTTCTTGTTGTTGTTTCATCTTTTTCGTTTGCCTTTTTTTTTTTTTTGCATTCTTGCAAACCCCTTTGTCTATTCACATCAACCTCACAGCAGTTTTGAGGATTCCTCAGATGCATGTTGGCTGCTCAAGTAGAGTCTGAACTTCATTGCTTTCTGCTTTTGCTGAAACAATTCGTTCACTCTTTCTTGGAAGCTGCTGGCTAACTTGTCGTCTTTTGTCGCGTCTTCTACAGCTCCCTCGATCGAACAGGACATGTCCTTTGTGCAAAAACTCAGAGGCTGTCTTTTTTCAATCGCAGGAGAGAAGCGCAGATACTGGCATGGTAAGAGGTTTTTTTCTTTTTTTCTGGATCTCTGGATACTGGAGCTTGTCGCCTTGTTCGCATGTACCAGGCACAGGCAGGCTGGTTTGCTCTGCGACAGTGAAAACAGGCCTTGAACGCCAGGGGACCAAACAAAGGACGTGCTGACACTGGCCAAAAGAAACTCTTTTATGTTTGCTGTGAATGCGGTCACATCTTTGACTAAGGTCGCGACGCCGTGTTGGATCATGGAATGGGGGCCGCCCCCCCTCTCTTGTGGACAATGGGCTGAGCAGGCAAAATTTGAAAGTTGAATGGGTCGCCCCTTCAACCTTGCTTTCCTTGCGGCGTTTGGGTTGGATTTTCAGGGAGTTGGGGCATTCTCGAGGCGTACTACTATGGCATATACCATCGGCATCTCAAATCTACGATGCAGGGCGGCCACTGATATTTAGTATCAAAGTTTGGGCTGGTTTGTTGAGTTTGACTGGCCTATGAGGGTATCTGAGAAGAAAAGTATGAATATACTAGTACTTTATTCGTCGTGTTGTAGTGATTTCGAGAATGTTGGATGGATCATGGGTCAGGGGAGCAAAGCAACGTTGGGCAGTAAGATTGGGATGTAGATGGGAGGGACATGTAATTGATAGTAAAAGAGATGGAACTTGTTTATTTTGCGTGGTAGAAGATTCCTGATGGACAGATGTATGTCCTTGTTGGCGAATATGTAGGCACTGTGCACCCTTTTGAGCAAGGCACCTTTGGGCCTTGGCTCATTTGCGTTGTTTGTATTGTCCTTGTCTCGAGCATTACGTGTCGTCCCAAATCATGGGCCGTTGAGAGAGCAACGGACCTGTGAGCATCGTGAATTGCGTGCACCTGGTGCACCATGAGACTGGGCTTGTTGACTATTGCCGGCAGCTACACCTGCATGGGTGCCATGGAGAGAATCTTGCTCCACTTGCCCTTGCGCAGATCCGAGGCAACGATGCCATTGATGCGCGTACCGACGGGCTCACCTGACTTGTTGAGCAAGACGCAAGCATTATCGGAAAAGCTAACGACGGAGCCATCGGCGCGTTGAAAGGGGTACTTGGTGCGAACAACGACGGCGTGACGCATATCGCCCTGCTTGACCTTTGCACCAGCAGAGATGCCAGCCATGCCGGCCGAGTTTGCGGAGCGATGCTCATGGACAACGACGACGATGCGGTCGCCGATTCGGGCGGCGCGTTTTTGGCCAATGAGGTTGATGCACTCGACAATGGCGGCGCCAGAGTTGTCGATGCAGTTGAGCAGGGTCTGGACGGGTTAGCAGCTGAATGTGTTGCACTTGTTCCATAGAGTAGAGTAGTTGTGAAATTATGAAATGCGGAAAAGAAGAACAAGCCGCTAAAAGATTAAAATTGGATAAAAAAAGAAAAAAAATCACCTTTAATTGAATCATTTTGGCGACACGGCCCCAATACGCGGGAGCTGCCAAAGACTCGACGAGCTGGCTGGCAATTGGCCTCTTAGCTAAAAATCGACTTTTTGGTGTTGCGAAGCGGGCTCTTCACACGTCACGTGGGAGCAAGGCGGACGAGGCTGACGTAAGTAGAGGACACCTCTTGAGGCCCCTGGCAGCCTCAGCAGCGCGGACTGCAAGTGGCTGCAAGGGGGATATTTGGTGGATGCAGGACGTCACGGCTGTGGGGGCCGTGCGCCCAAAACGGGAGGATGCTGACGTCCACCGACGGTCGCCTGGGGCAGCAGGAAGGAAGCTCCGATTCATTGCTGCTGTTTGACAACGACTCAGGAGGTACTTTTGGCTCGTACCGCCAGGGCGCTGGGCGGAAGGTACAAACAAGGACAAGACAATGTCGTCAGCTCAGAAGCAATCTCTTTGCTGGCCTCACTCATTTCTCTCCTATTTGCATTGAGACTCTTTGCTGCACTGCGGCTCGCGCCCATTTCTTTTTTTGGCTCCGTCTTGGCTCTCTCATCTCTTGCGTCGTGTTTTTTTTTGCCAGCGTTGCTGTATGATGACGTTGCTGCGGCGGCCCGGTAACTAAAATCTGAAAATCCCAAAGGCGCCTCTTTTATTTTCCCTCCGGCGCCACTTGTCGGTAAAGCTGCTCAGCGCCCAGAGCTGAGGCGAGGCGAAATTGTGCAAACGCTTGGTAGCTCAGCATGAACAAAGAGTTGACGTAACAAAGAAGCAAAAACGACTCCATGGGCTTGTGGCTTTTTTCTTGTTGACATTTCCTTTTTCTCTTTTTTTTTTTTTTTCCCTCCTTCATTTTCACTCTAGCATCTGCCACTAGTAACGACTTTTGGCGCAAGGCGGAGCTGTCGGCAGGAGGCCAATTGCCTCGCCAAAAACCTTGTTCCAGCAACGCACAAGGCTGATGGTAAAATGTCGACGCGCAAGGACACGCCGACGGGCAAGAAGCAGCGCCTGACGCTGGCCCAATTGGCGGCTTACGATGACATATTAACCGATGCCTTGGTGGACCATGTGAGGAAGCCTGGCCGCGCTGCCTGTGAGGCGCTTTGACTGACTTGGCTGCCCAGATGTTTTACTGGACCACGGTTCCCAAGAACCGCTCGTCCTATCACCCTTCGCGAGGCATTCGAGACACAGTCATTGCCGACGTTATACAGCGCCATGTCATTGTCGACAAGGACCTTGACGCTGGCCAGGAGAAGCTGCTTGCGACAGACGGCCTGAAACGCTTCTTGGCAAGTCTCAAGACGGACAAGGAAAAGGAAGACTTTGTACGACACATGCGACGATATCTTCAAATGTACCTTGCCGACTGTCCATGGGAGGTCAACGCCACCAACAGATATACCATTGTCTCGCACGAGGCCTCCATCACGGCTCGACGTGCCATTCGGCGCAATGAGACCATCAAGTACCTGTCGGGCATTCAGGTTAATATTACTGCCGACGAGGAAAAGGAGATTGCCGTGCGCAAAAAGGACTTTAGCATTGTGGTCAGCTCGCGCAACAAGTGCACCAGCCTTTTTATGGGCCCTGCGCGCTTTGCCAATCACGACTGCAACGCCAATGCCAAGCTTGTGACGACGGGGCAGGCGGGCATTGAGATTATTGCCACGCGGCCAATCGACGTGGGCGAGGAAATCACGGTGACGTATGGCGACAGCTATTTTGGCCAAGACAATTGCGAGTGTCTCTGCTATACTTGCGAGAGGAATCTGTGCAATGGCTGGGTGCCAGAAGGCGACGCAGCCCTCTCCATCAAGGCCAGCGTCGAGTGTCAGGATGACGAGGGCAGAGCCGAGAGCTACTCGCTGCGTCGGCGACGGCAGCACAGAGACGACAGCACAGGCGATGGCTCGTCGCGTACGCCCTCTGTCACTCCTGTAATTCGGCCTCGGATATCCAAGAAGAAGCGCAAGAGCTCCATGCTGGGCAATGGCAGAGTGGCATCTCAATCTGCTGCTCCCTCGCCAGCGCCTGATGGCACTCCACGAGGCCGAAAGCGCCCCATTGACGCCATGGCAACACCACCAATTACTCCAGCCAAGAGGTTCAAGCATGTTGATGTTGACTGCCCTGCCAAGAGCATCCTCTCGAGAGGTAGCAGCTCTCATAGCAGAGAGTTGTCACCAAGCAGCGGAGATGCTATAGAGACGGATATCACGTCTCCTGAAAAGGAAACGCCAGAGCCCAAGATTAAGACTGAGGTGGACGTGGTGGCCCTGACACAGTCGACTAGTGACGCTCCTTGTTCTCCGCCAAGCGAGGTGGACTTGCAGTCTCCTCCCCAGTCGCAGGACATGGCAGCGTCTGTTTCGTACGAATCAATATCTTTGGGCAAAGAGACCATGTCGGTGTCTTTGATTGCGGTGAGCATTGAGAATGAGGTTAGCCATGACGGTGGGGCAGCACAGGCAACACGCAAGCGAAAAAAGTATACGCGCCGAGTCTTTATTAAGCAGACGACGCCGCCAGCAAGACTGCGGACGCCAGGAGACTATGTGCTTACGCCACTCCTCTTGTCTGAGCCCGAGACTGCTTGGATACAGTGCACCAATTGCAGCATGTATTTTGTACAGCAAAACGCCTATTTCACCAAGTGTTCCTGCCCTCGCTGCGAGCGGCATTCCAAGCTGTACGGCTATCTATGGCCCAAGACGGACCGGGCAGGCCCGACGGATAAAGAAGAGCGTGTGCTGGACCACCGAACGGTGCATCGCTTCTTGGACTCGCACGATGAGCGGCGAGCAAGAGGCCGCAAGGGCTTTTTGGACAGCGACGAGGCTGGTGGAGAAGGAGAAGAAGACGGAGATGAAGAAGAAGGAGAAGAAGACGACGGAGAAGAAGCACAAGCAGTAAAGGACGGGGGCAAGGGCCAAGGGAGCAAGTTGAAGCGCAAAAAGGGGCCAAGTGGGCAAAAGCAAAAGCAGGCCAAGGCCAAGGATGAGCGAGTGCTGCGGAGGACGGGGCGGGTGAGAAGAGCGAGCGAGCGACTCCGAGGATGAGGCTGATTTTTGTTAGACGAGCAGAGGCTATTGATTTGGTTTAAATTCAAGACTAGGTTGTATGTTTTTTTTTTGTTTTTTTTTTCTTTTTTTGGTTTGCCTGTGCACGTGTGGCCATCATGTCTAGGTTTTTTTTGCAGAATATACTTTGCTGCGACTGGCATGGGAGGGGGTTCAGCTGTTAGGGTTCAACTGTGAGGGAAAGGAGCGGGGATGGGGAGGCAACTCTTGTATAAAGAGGCTGGAGCAGCCCACCTTGGGACGGTTTGTTTAGATTTGTTGTACAAGTGTTGTCTGCAAGATTTTTGATTGACGAGTGACTAGACTGGACGAGATTTTTTTCCAGATTGGACGAGGCTACGAGACGGGGTCTAGTTGGCAAGTCTACAAGACGAGATTTAATTGACAATTTGCACGACATTGTCGACTTGAAAAGACTTCATTTCCTCGACGAGGCTGAACGACATTGTCGACTTGAAAAGACTTCATTTCCTCGACGAGGCTACGCGACATTGTCGACTTGAAAAGACTTCATTTCCTCGACAAGGCTACACGACATTGTCGACTTTGAAAAGCCTACAAAATGAGAGAAATCAAGGCAGTAAGTAGCATGGATGCCCCTTTTGGACAACCAAGAAGCTAACGCCGAGGATGACAGTTTTTTCTAGCAGGTAAGAATGCTCTAGAGAAAGGCTGCTTTTTGCTATACAAGCGAGCGAGCAAAGAGACCAAATAGTGAATAGTGAGTACTGACGGGTTCCAAAAAAAAAAAAGGCCTGCTGCTTGCCGCAGCAGGCGGAGCGTCGCCGGTAGCCATGAAAAGAGATGATTTCCGACCGCCCGTCTGGCTGAATGACGGACTGCAAGAAAGCCACCCAACGCTCCGCCGCATCAACGACACGTTTATACTCAAAGCCAGCAAATGGAGCAACGAAACGTGGACATGGACCGTGGGCAAAAACTACACAAAGCCGCAGAAGCACGGCTTCAGCCCGAAAAAGGACAGGGGCAGAAAGAAGCACTCGCCATTTCTGCCCCGGCCAGTGCGGGCCAATGGAACTCGCGGGGCCAAGAAGCAGACGTGGCAGACGTGGCCGCTATCGTGGAATGCCGGGACGCGCATCAACGAGATGCAAGTGGTGGGGACGCATAATAGCTACCACGTGCCCCTTGTGGGCAAGGAGCTGAGCCAGTTGAAGCGGCATCGGGGAAGATGGTGGAACTTGCAGTATTCGCATTTGCCGCTGGACCAACAGCTCAAGAGGCAGCAGGTGCGGAGTCTAGAGTAAGTGAAGAGAAGTGGCACAGAGAAGCAGGGAGAGGAAAAGAGGCTCGGTATAGCTAACTTTGGCTCCTTGTTTTTGCCTCGTGCCAGACTCGACGTCCGTCCCGACCCGTGGGGAGGACGCTTCGCCATTCCCTACATTTCCACCTTGACTCCCAAATGGCAGTCATCCGACAACCGGCTCTTTGGCCCCGGCAGCAAGGTGCTCCACATCCCCGACATTGACTACCGGTCAAACTGCGTCCTCTTTACCGACTGCCTGTTGCACATTCGCAACTACCTCGACAACCACCCGGCGCCCGTGCCCATTATCGTGCTGCTCGAGGCCCGCGACTCTCACCCGCTTTACCTGCCCGTATTCGCCACGGTGCCCTCTCGCAAGACGTGGATGCCCGACTTGTATGACGCGCTCGAGCACGAGATTCGCAGCGTGTTTTTGCCGGACCGGCTGCTGACGCCAGACATGGTGCGCATGGAGGGGCTGACGCTGGAGCAGAGCATCTTGTGGAGAGGGTGGCCGACGGTGCAGAGCGCAAGGGGGCGCGTCATGTTTGTCGTTGATGGGTTTGGCGAGTCGCGCAGGGCGTATTTGAAGCACAGGCCCAATCTCGAGGGGCGCCTCATGTTTACCGTGTCGAAGCCGGGCAAGGCTGACTGTACGTTTTTAAAGGTATTTTGTTGCTCTCGCCTCTTGTCTTTTGTCTCTTGTTGCCTTGATCTTCATTGTTGACGCCTCTGCAGATCAACAACCCCAAAAACGTTGGCCACATTCGCAGCCTCGTCAAAAAGGGCTATCTTGTCCGCACCCGCGCCGACAAACCCGTCTCCACCGTGCTCAAGTGCAGCACCAAGCGCCGCACCCAGGCCTTTGAGTCGGGCGCCCACATTGTCAGCACCGACTTTCCCGTCTGGGGCACCTCGAAGCGCTGGAGGGGGTGCGACTATGCCGTTCGCCTGCCGGGAGGGAAAACGGCCCACTGCAATCCCGTGAGTGCCAAGCCGGGCTGTCATGACGATGACTTTCGCGAGGATCCCTAGCCGACTTTTTTCTTTTTTTTCTTTTTCTTTTCTTTTTTTTTTTTTTGGAAAAAAGGGGGTTGTGTGAGGGGGGGGTTGATTCTTTTTTTGGCCGGGATACCACAGTTTCTTGTCTAGGAAACTATTTTTTTTGGAATACTATTTTCTTGTTTGGGATACTGTTTTCTTGTTTGGAATACATTTTTGTAAAGTATAAAAGAGCGACTGCTCTAGCGCCGTCTTGTATACAAGGCTCGACTTAATAAAGGTGCCACCCTTCATCATTGCCTACTTTTCTGCCGTCGGGTTAAACTAGCCAGGCCAAGAGACTATCAACCCTCTTTAAACTATACAACCATGTAGACGTATATTTACCCGATAGTCCTTGTGACCCCATGCTAATATATTTAGCACCCCGAGACAGCTCTTGGCAAGTGTATAAAAAAAAGCTTGCACTTGGATCCGATTGTTATAATGGCTATGCCAAGAGTATTCTCAAAGTAAAGACCCTTTTGCACTTGTATATGCCGCGTATTCTATAGTCTTATATATAGCAGCAGAATCTAGACTCGCAACGCATAATTTTCTAACTAAAGCTATACTATCCCAGCATCCCGCAGAATCTAGACTCGCAACGCCTAGTTTTCCAAACTAAAGCTATACTATCCCCAGCATCCCCCATTACTCTTTTCCAAAACTTTGAAATGCACGCTCAAAGATGTACGTCGCTTCTCCCAATAACCTCGCAAGCCACATGAATCCAACAAGCCACAATATATTCAACTTTTTCCCCCCACGCCCAATTCACAACACACCGCGTCAAGTCTCAAAATATCCGAAAAAATAGTCACCAACCCGAGAAATAAAAAGTGTAACCTAGCTCCATGTTTAATTCCAAAAAAAACTCTTACTCCTCGCTACAGAAATTGCTACGCTTGCTTCCAACCTTGTCCTAAAGCCCAAAAAGCAGCGAAACCTTTCTTTCCCACGTTACTTTTTTTTGTTTCCTTCACGGCACCCTTTTTTTGTTCTGTTTTTATAGGTACAAACTTGGCTAAAAGATTTTTTTTCTTTGCTCGCGTCATGCCCACTTGTTTAATCTTCTCACAGTAACCGAGAAGTTAAAAAGGGCGAAAATGGCGAAAAAGGGTCCTAGATTTTTTAAAAAAAGTTTGACACATATCCATGGCCAAGATGGGTAAATCGCTCTGCTTAAATGGGTAGCCTGCCTTGTCAAAATGTACACCTTGCCAAGTTGTCCAGGCTGCTTTTTGGCTTGCCAGGATTAGCGACTTGTCTGGAAACGTGCTGTACCGAATTATACACGCCGACGGTTAAACTGTGCTACATGACGAACCCATTGCTTCTCGCCTACTGCAAACTTGAACTCCCTCAGACCCCTAAACTTTCAAGGCGTTGAGCCCCCCCACCGTCCACCGTTAAAACATAAAACGCCGTCAGATATATAATCCCCCGTAATTCCCATTTCCTTCATCCTGCAAACCCCCATACTTTTGATGCAATCGCTTCACCATGTGGCCGTCTTGTCTCTTCACCTTGCTCTTACCCGTGGCTCTTGGCTGCCAGTGTCTACAATACAGGGGCGTAAACCACGTCATGACGCAAATATGCTGTTCCAAATTAACTGGTGTATATCAAGACAATGATTGTCTCGCACAGTCTATTTCTCACGCGCTAAGGAGCTTCAAAATGTGCTGCAAAAGATCGACTTGCCCAATTCAATGGAGAGCTGCCTCTTGATGGCATTGTTCTCGACAACTAGGTCTGGGTATCCGGTGTAGGTTGATTCAAGTATGCTAGCGTTGGCTTAGTCGTTGCTAACCCCAATGGCAGTGTATAATCCACCATGGCAGCCTGCCGATGCAGCATTTGGCTACCAAACGTCTTCATCTATCTGCAGACTGCCAATACAAATTTGGATTAAATGAAACGCCTTTATTCCTTGGCGGCGTCACGGATACAGTAGCATCGTCAACAATTTGCCAAATATTCCATCGGTTATTTTTTTCTTGTGCCAAGAATTTGTAGTGAGAATTAGTTATAATGCTCCCTTGTTGAGTAATAGAGGCCTGATTCCTCGCCGGGTTCTATAGCCAGTAAATCATCTTTTTTTTTTCGCCTCCATCAATGTAATGCCAACTCCATGTAAAAAAAACCACTGAATAAATCCAACCTCGCAAGTAATGCCTTTCCCAAAGCCGAGGAAAAGAAGATGAAGGAAAAAAGAAGCCCCAAAAAGGCAATTACAACATGTTTTGTGCCTCACACCGAGCCTCTGCACCGTCTAGATCAAACCACCTCTGTGTGCACCACGTGACAAACGCCCACCCCGCCCTTGAGAATCACCACCAGTTCGTCAATGGTAGACAAAAACTTGATATAGGCCGACAAGGCCACACAATACCGCCGATAGTTGTCGTCGCGCACAAGCGCCACGCTCAGCATCGACAAGCGCTTATCTGCCTGCCACGTTTCGAAAAATCGCTTGACTAGCGGCGTCGGGAGCATGTCGGGCAAGGGATATCCCGTTCTCAGCGTCTGCTCAATCAGTCCCAAGACGCCCATGTTGTCGCCAATGATGCCCTGGTCCAGGATGCCTGCCGTAAAGACGAGGCGCTGCTGCAGCTCCCTGGGCAAAGAGGCAGACAGGCCGAGCAGTCGTCCGAGTGCTTGATTCATGTAATAGCACTGCTCCTGCGTCGCCTTCAAATTGCCTTGGTCAAAGGGCCCAAAGCTGGGTTCAATCTTGAGAAGAGTAATTGGAGCGTTGAGGCTTAAAAGAGTCTCTGAAACTTCCAGGGCCAAATCTTCAGCCACTGCTCCCAGGGGACTGCTTCCGTCTGGTCGTCCCCAGTGAGACAAAACAAGAGCATAATGATCGGCCAGAGTCCTGACAGTATTGGCCAGTGTCTTGCGTACATGTGTGGTAGCCGAGGGGGGCTTGGGAAGCATCTGGACAAAGAGCGAGGCCACAAAGCCCAGCAGCACAGTGACCAGGCGCTTCCAAAAGGCCACGTAGCCTTTTCCTGGCAAGCCGTAATTGGTGGTGTGGTCTTGGTCGTAGCTAAAGCCAATGACAAGTTCAAACGTGGCACCAGCCATGATTGTTGCCTGCGCCAAGGATTGGGGCAGGAAGATGCGCGCCCAGACGAGTATGGCAATCATGACGAGCGAAATGGCCGCCAGCCCATAGGGATTGCCCGGGCCGGTACCTGAGCCGATATACCAAGCCACAGCCCCCATGAGGCCTCCAACCACGGTGCCTATGAGCCTGGAAACGAGAGAAAGGGTAAAGTCGGCCATGTAGACGAGCAGAGTGGTCTGGGCGGTAACAACGCCCCACATGCCCTTTTCACGGTAGAAAAAGCCTGCCGTGTGAGGAATGACGGCCGGGATACCAGTGGCAATGGTAGCTACAGTCATTCGCAAGGCGTATAGGCCGGAAGGATTGGTGAGCCAGGTATACGTGGCAAAAATAGCTTTGCAGAGTGCGCTTCGCCGTGGCGGAATGCCACTGCGTCCGCGGACAGCTCGGAGTCGTCGTCTGGCCTCCTTGGCTTGGTCCTCGACGCCGCCCAAGTCTGAATCCAGGTCTGGGTTGTTGGTAGACCCGCTATCATCAGCATTGACGGCTCGAGGGGCCTTGCCGCTAAGCAGCCACGATAGGCCGTACTCTAGGCGGGAAGGAAGCCAGATGCGGTGAGCAGTGCGCGTCTCGGTCAGGTGCAGAATCTGGTTGAGAAACATGTCAATAGCCTTTGTCATGCTCAGTATTTTCTCTTCGAGCACCATGGCGACGACTATGCCAGGAAGCTTGGGCGGCTGGTTCTTGAGGGGCAACAAGTGGCCAGTCTCGTCAAAGAGGTGTATATGCGTCTCGATAATGGCCTCTGTGGTGTCTGCGATGCAAGCATCTCTGGTGGCGTGCAGAGTTTCCAACGAGTCACGCAGCTGCTGGGCCAGGTCGACAAAGGTGTCTTGTGAGGGCTGGTTGATCCAGCGACGCGTATTGACCACGTTGAGACACTTGGCAATGAGCTTGATGGACTGTGAGCAGCTTTCCATCAATGGCCTGGTAGTCTCTTCCAAAGCTTGCAAGGTACGGGCACGGGTTGCTGCCGATTCTGGGTTGCGCAGAGCATGCCAAAAGCTGGCACTCTGCTGGCGGTGCAAGTCGTTTTCGTCGACAGCCTTTTCCGACTCGTCGTCTTGCAGGGCGGCGACGTGCTGCATGACTTCAATGCTGCCAATGGTAAAGTCAATGAGGGAGCCCGAGGCAAGCATCAGGTTCCGCAGGGGCGAGTGCAGGGCCGTCACGTCATCGGCATTCCAGCGGCCGCGGGAAAAGTCGAGGGGCAGGAAGCCGAGGGCGGGCTGTATGCCCTTGTAAACAAGCACCATGGCGTTTCTCGTGGCCTTGAGCTCGGCGACGGACATGCTTTTATCGGAGAAGCGGGCACGGGCATACTCGAGAGACTTGTTTGTCATGAGGACGATTTTCTGCATGCCACCAAGAACGGCATACGAGGTTGAGTGGGGAAACATGAAGAGACAGCAGACGGCGCCCAAGCCAATGCCAATGGCTCCCGGCTTGATGAGCACCTCGGCCAGGCTGGCGGTATAGGAGGGCAGGGTGGGGCCAAAGAGAATAAAGAGATCCATAATGATGATGCCAAAGAGCTGAAACAGAGCAAACTTGGGGTTCCAGCAGCGGAGGCGCGACACGGCATAGACAAAGACACAGCCCATGACGAAGAAGATGACGGTGACTCGAGCATCAAGCATGAAGCCCTCGTGGACAAGAACCGTGGCCTCGTACTGGACGGAGCGGCCAGTCTGCTGGGCCTGCAAGACGGCCTGCTTCTTGAGCGCCTCAACCATGGCCCGAGTCTGGGGGCCAGGCCGAGCCGCCAGGGCTGCCTTCATGGCCAAAAGGCCCCAAGCCCAAGCCACGCACATGCCCAGCAGCAGCGAGAGCGACATGAGCAGATAGACAGCCAAGATGCTCGCCGGCGGCACAATAAAGAGCAGCAGAGCCCCGAAAAAGGTGGCTATGCCAATGCTATTCAGCACAGGCTCGATAAAGATGAGAATAGTCGCCACCCAAACGGCGCACACGCAGCGCACAAATATCTTGATGTCGTGCCCATTGAGATGGCTCGCCACGCACGCCGGCAGACGTCTGCGCCGCCTCTTGCGCGCCGTCTGTCCGTCGTCCTGGCCCGACATGGCGTCGTCGTCGCATGTGCCTGGCGACGAGGGCCCGAGGCTGCCGGCGTAGTCGGATTGAGTCTTTGTTGTTTGAGCCTTGTCCATCTTGGTGGCTGCCTTGAAGCTTGTCGCGCTTTACATAAGCCGCCTAGAAAACGCCCACTTGGCAGCAGTCTTGTCTGAGCACGGCGTTGATCTTTTTAATACGAGACCACTCTACAATTTGTCGCCGCCAAAAGCCCTTTGTTCATCTAAACCACTCTTGGCTGCCATTGCATTGTATTTGTCCTCGCTGCATAATCAACACGAAATGCATCATGGGTGTGAAACAGCCTCGACTCTACATGTATTTCCACCTCTCTAACCAGCTGCTGCCCGCCGCCCAGTGTAACCACTTTTCTTCTCCCTCCTCCTCCGCCGCCGCATGAGCCGCAAATCCCTCGCCGTCTTGTTTATGCAATACGCCATTTCGCCCAACCTCGCCCACAGTCTGACTCGCTCAACCCTCTATCCGACTCGCTCAACCCTCTCTCCGACTCGGGCCTCTCCCTCGTCCACTCGGACGGCCTTTTGCACCGCCCTATAAAGTCCACTACTATCTGTAGTCTTGGTCCAGATGCTTCCTCCTCCTCTCAGTTTCGTCCGTTTTCAAGCCTTCAAAAAGGGTCAAGCGCTGTCACCAGCCGTTCGATCGCCCGCTTAGTCACCAAATAACCATATTTGATCCCGACGATCTAGTTGGCTTGTTAGAAAGCCATGAACCAAGCTAACCAAGTCTCTTTGTGCTGGAGCAGCCATGACAAAGAGGGCTAGACTCGCTTTGAGACAAGATGACCTTGTTAATGCAAACCATTCCGTACCACAGTCATTCCATTATCCTGCCTCTTTTTCTTCTCTGTACAAGTTATTTTCAGCATCAACTTACTATATCCCAGTCGCGACTTTATCTCTTCATCTCTACAACCGACTGCAAAACACTAGTGAAACACCAACACCACGTGCAAACGGCTGTTCCCAGCCCTAATATAAAGTATGCTTAAATACCGCACTCGAGTCAACCTTGACAAGTTTCAAAACTCAACACTAACACTGCCGACTACCAAAACAGGCACAACTACACGTCAACGGCTATTGTGTAATGCCAAGCGCCACTAGAAATTGACCGTAATTACTCCTTTGTCCAAATGGCCCTCGGCATAAACGCCTGTCATCTCAGCCCTGTAGTAGCCCCGCCACGGCATAATCTCATATACACCACTAGACTCATGTCATGGGCCCTTCTTCTCCCACTCCTCCATCATTGATATAGAGAGCTGGGTAGAGTGATGCTCTTGACCAAGCGTCATTTGCCGGTAGCGAATGCAATCCTGCATCAAAGCCCTGCCTTGAGCCACCCGGCCCGTCTCATACCAAATCCAGGCCAGATTGTGCATATTCTTCAGCGTAAAAGGGTGTTTTTCGCCTAGTTCCTTCTTCCTCTCTTCAAACACATGTTCCTGAAGCTTCTCTGCCTCCTTTAACCGCCCTCGTACTCCGTGTATGATCGTCAGATTATTTATAGTAGTAAGTGTTAGAGGGTGCTCCTCGCCTTGTATCCTCTTGCGCTTTTCTAAAAGCTGTACCAAGAGCTCCTCTGCTTCCTTCCACCGCATTTGTTGGTAATATGTCGCCGCCATATTATTCATCGTATTTAGCGTATTAGGATGCTCCTCGCCTAGTATCCTCTTTCGCTTTTCCATTACCTTGATTTGCAGCTCCTCTGCCTCCTTTAATCGTCCCTGCTGTCTGTATGTCATGGCCAAGTTGTTCATGACACTTAGTGTACCAGGGTGTTCTTCGCCTTGTACCCTTGTGCGCACCTCTCTTGTCTTGACCCGTATCTGCTCCGCCTCGGACCATCGTCCTAGAGCCGAGTATATCATGGCCAAGTTTTCCTGGTTATCAAGTGTCATGATGTGCTCTGGGCCCTTTATCTCGTAAAATTTGAGAGATTTTGCACACAGCTTTTCGGCATCATTGTATTGGCCCTTGTAGTATAAGAACTCGGCCAGATGGTGGCATAGCAACGCTTCTGTTTCTTCTTGACCTTTTAGCTCCAGAGTATTCATGTTTAGTAGCGCTTTTGCGTGCGGCAAACACGCTTCACACATGGCCCGGTCTTGGTGGCCCCAACTTGGTGGTGTAACCGATATTATAAGCATAGCCGCCCGTCTAAAGTCGCTCATCTTGCCGTTACTAATGAGCCATTGTTGCGTAACTAGCTGGACGAGCCTGTGCATATCCAGTGTATTCTGCTTTCCATGCGAAATTGAAATGAGACTAAAGGCCTTGAGCAGCCCAATAGATTTGTTTAATTCTACGTTGCTTTTTGGACCTGGCTTGTATCCTCGCGCATTGTAGTGTGATAGGAACTCTTGAGGAATGGCCTGCCGGTCGAGTAGACCCATTAGGGAGAGTAGACTGGCGGCCAAGGTATCCTGTTTCTCTATCATGCGAAACGAGAGCATCCACGTCTTGGCCACTGCATGCATTGACTCTGGGTCCCTCCCGCTCGCCTCAAAGTCCTCGGACAAGAGTTGAGCAACGTTGCTTTCATTTTCGCCAAGCAACTCGAGATATGATTTCATTGTCATGCTGTTTTCATTAATATAGGCAGCGGCCTGGACAAGTGCGAGTGGGAGGTGCTCCAGTTGAGAGGAGAGCTTCGACAACTCGGCATCCGTGGGTTCCACGTCGTGCAGTATTGTGTGAAGCAGATTTCTCGACTCGTCTTCTCCCATGTGATTTACCTCGATTGTTCTCCGCTCCTTGGAAAATCTCACAGCCACCTTCTTATTACGCGTAGTGATCAAGACGTCTCCGTTTTTGCAGTCGGGGAGATGGCGTGCGAGACCGCCGCTACTAGAAGTCGTGTCTGCAGTCGATGCAGTGGAGGGAAAGAAGAGCTCCATGTCATCGGCATTGTCAATCACCATGAGCCACTGTCCACGGTTCTCCTTTTCCAGCCATTCCTTCACTACGAGCAACATGTCTCTCTTGGGGTCGTCGTATCCTGGAATTTTGCACTCGTGTGCAATTGCATTGAAGGACTGACGGAAGCGCGCGGCGTTGGCTGCATAGACCCAAAACACCGACATGTCTGGATATTTGTCCAGGAGCCAATAGACATGGGCCAGTGCAATTTGTGTTTTCCTGGTATCCAGTTAGTTGCCAAGTCATGTGTATGCGATAAAATCTACTAACCCTATGCCACCGAGACCAAAGAGTGAAACGGGAGGTCGCGATTTGCCCACGAATTGTTGCAGTTGGTCAAGTATACAGCTTCGTCCGACAAAGGCGTCATTTTTTGGAAATGGAACAAGGACTGACGCGTAGGTTAGAGCGCGTCTGTCTTGTCTTTCAAAAAGGAGAATTTTGAATACGCACACCATGGGCCGGTAGATTGTTGGGAGGCCTCGTCTTTTTGAAGTAGAGGGAGAGCCTTGTCTGCTCCCAGTCGAGGAAAATCAGTAAACTTATCCAAAAAAAAGACAAGTACAAAGTTGCCACATACTAGGAATAACTGAAGGCACCCATTCATCCAGGAATGCCTTTGCACAGGCTGCGGCGGTTGCAGCAGCATAGTTTTGCCATGCCTTGGTCTTGTGGCTATCTGCATAGTCGCAGGCGCCCTTGATGACGACACAGGGAAGGGTGCCGCAAACTCCAGCTCCCTCCATCTCGAAACCAATGACATTTTCTCGTCGGACGAGATCATCGCGCTCCAGCCCAGCCTTTATAACTTTATCGCCAGATGCCATCAAGCCAAAGTGGACGGCAGGCTGCGGCGTGTCCTGCTCAAGGCGGCAGCGCGAAACCAATGGACCACTGCATCCGCACTCTTGACACGTCTTTTTATCGCCAACGTGACGATAACTCGACTCGTAGAGCCGGTCTTGCTTTACTCCCGGATAGGTTGCTTTGAGCTCTCGAGTCATCCTGAGCCTATCTAGACTATGCGCCATGTTTTCTCTCAGCAGCTTTTGGCCATGGAGCGTCTTTAGCTTGGTCGACAGCGCGCAAATCTCCATGTTTGGCTTGGGCAAAGAATCTAGAAGAGTATCCTTGCGGACAAAGCCTTCAGGAAACAGTCTTCCAAAGTCATACTGGACAATGCCGTCGCTAATAATGACGTCGCCGAGTATAATCTCGTCCTTGGTTTCAGGCACAAAAGGCGCCACGCCGCAGACACCAACCACGAGAGCGAGCTTGATATTGGGGAAACTGGCACGGAAACTGGCCGTGACAGCCGCCGCATTGGCCTTGCCCATTCCAGGCAGGTAGGCAAGCACAACATCATGGTGGCCCAAGTAGCCGGTAGAGTAGGCGTTTGCATCTCCAGCGGCTTTGCCAAAGGGCGGTCCGTCATGGTCCCAATGGTGCTCAAAGAGAGCCTGGACGGCATTGGCCTCGAGGGTGAGGGCACAGATGATGGCAATCTCAAAGTCGTCGCGACTAGCCGGACGCATCACTTGAGCCATTGGTACGCAACTGAAGGTGAGTATTGCTAACTGTATAGACAATACCCTTGACCGGGAATGGGGTCTGTAGGCGATGAAGAATATCTTGCTCAAAACATCAATAGACAATGACGGTGTTACCCCGCTCCCTCGAGGCGGCTTACCCATACATGACCCAGCCTTGTCTTACCCCTGTGCGCCGGCGCCCTACAATCCCTCTCCGTTGCCCAAGTCCGCCAGCAGCCGTAGTTTCTGTCCTTGCGACGCCGAAGCGCTCGCTCTTTATGCTCCACATGCTCCGTGTCACGCACGCTTCACTTCAGCTGCAAAGGAGCCAAAGTCCCGCTAATGCGGCACCTTTATGCTAAATGCTTAGTTTTCGATACGTAATGTTTTATTTGCCGTCTCAGCTGTCAAAGACGACAATTAATCATCAAGTGGCTTCGTCTGGCTCAAGTGGCATAATGGGGGCTGCCTCGGGATCCAATACATTATATTCTATCCGAAACACGCTGGCTTCTGCCATCAAGGTTAAACGCATTTTGGCCTGGTTTGTAGACGATGGAGTATAAAAAGCATGTGTCCTTATACATATCTTGTGATGATGGCGCCACTCTAATGCACCATGGCCTGTTGGCTCCATTTTGACACTTTGTTGTTGTTTTTTTTCAGATGGCATAGTTTTCTTGTCAGATAGGACGAGCATCAAGCACGTGTCCCTTTTCTCCATATACCCTAGTGCAGTATCAAACCTCGGACACTTGCCCATGCAGGCTAGACCCGTTGAATGACTCGACCTTGTCCCGGGCTGCACCCTTGCTGTCTTGTTTCATTTATAAAGCAGACCATGACTCTGACTTTTGTCCACGGTTTTCAGGAAAAAGGACTAACTTTATGCCATATGAAGCACACGTGGAAACAGCAAAAGCTTAAACCAAGTCTAATATGAGGAACCTTGTGCCTCGAATATTATACAAGCTATCTACTACACACAAAACGAATAAAAAAGGACCAAGATAATTTCCGACTAGTATATAGAGCCCAGAAATTCCAGAAAAGCCAAAACGTTTCGAACCATGTCACCATCTCCACAGAGCAGGCATCGGCCTATTTTGTCTTCTGCACCACGTACGAGACGATATCGTTGACCCAGTTGGGGAGAGCAGAGGACGGGGCTTCCTGGTTATTCTGCTCTGGGCTTGGCTGCTGCTCCTGGTTTGCCTGAGCAGCGGGGTCCTGGGGGGGTGAGGATTCAATTCCTGATGTCTGCAGGTTTCCGTTGGGCGAATTTGCAAAGGGCGAATTTCCACTCTGCAGGTTTCCATTGCGCGAGTTGTCAAAGGGCGAGTTGCCAGTAGGAAAGTTTCCATTTTGCAAGTTTCCATTTTGCAGGTTGCCATTTTGCAAGTTTCCATTTTGCAAGTTGCCATTTTGCCGGTTGCCATTTTGCCGGTTGCCATTGCGCGGGTTGTCAAAGGGTGAGTTGCCAGGAGGAGAGTTGCCAAAGGGCGAGTCGCCAGTAGGAGAGTTGCCAGTAGGAGAGTTGCCAATGGGAGAATTGCCAGTGGGCGTCTCCGTCTCTCCATCATTCGTCTCTCCATTGGGCGAGTTTCGATTGGGCGAGTTTCGATTGGGCGAGTTTCCATTAGGCGAGTTTCCATTGGGCGAGTTTCCATTGGGCGAGTTTCCATCAGGCGAGTCTTGAGCAGGCGTTCCAGAAGGCGCCCCTCCTCTCCTCAAGTCCTCGACGCCACATCCAATATCAACCGCCTGTGCAAAATAAGCATAGGTATCGGCATGGTTGATATTCTGCTGAGGCGAAAGCGACGCAATAACCTGGAGGCCATAGCTTGAGCCAAAATCATCCGTGTGAGCATCAGCGTGCGTCATCTCGTGCACAATCATGCTGCCAGCGTCCAAATGGCCACAAGAGACAGGCTGCTGGGCGAGGTTGAAGAATTCGGGGAAAAGCTGCATTTCTGGGTTGGGCAGTCCCCCACCAAAGTGAGTGACGCCGTAAAACCTGCCGCCATTCTGGCCACAGCCAATGTTGGTCCTCTCGCCGCCATTGGGCGAGCCGCAGTCGGCAGCCACGCCTTGGAGCACACTGGCCACCCTGCTGCGCGTCTGCTCATCGTCGTTTTTGAAAAACTCAAGCATGAGTTGGCTGGTGGATGGATCCTGAGCCGCCGCTGCTGCCTTTTGAGCCCGCCTTGCGCATAGCGCCACGGCACTTTGCACAAATTGCTGCTGGTCGCCGCACGAGTTGTCAACAGCGGCTCGCTTGGACGGTCCAGACCGCTTCCGGGCTTTGTCGTTGTCGTCAAGGAAGCCTGCTGGGGGATGCATGACCTGCATGGCAAAGTCATCGGGGAGCTCGCTGCCCAGCGTCGACACATATGCGCGCTTGAAAACCGAGGGAAAGGCAGCAGCCGTCAAGATGACGCCGCTGAGAGCTGCAGTCGTCTTCATGATGGGCCAAGAAGAAAACAAGACGGCTACGGCTTGAATCAAAAATGAAGCTGTGCAGCAAAATGCCACCACAGACAGAAATCACTGGTAAAAGAGTGTCTTCGAGACAACAGCGAGTAATCAGGCAAGCAAGGTAAAGAGCGGGATGGCCAGCATCAAACTGAAGACGCAACTAGAAAGCCCCACAAGACAGACAAAGACTGAGTAAGAGATGGGTGCTCCACGGACACCAGTAAAGACTCCAGCTCTCATCTTATACTCTTGTGCCTGGCAGCTTTCAACTCGGCCATCATTACTCGACAACAGGCCGGTTGTGGGAAAATGTCACAAGGCCAGCAAGAACAAAATTATGAGCAGGAGTCAGGCATGACAGGCCCCCAGCCTACCAGGGAAATCCAGCTGGCCACTGGCTGACCATTAATCTAAAGGCGACTTTTTGCATACAGGTTGACGTCTGTTTGGCTCTCACAGCACTGGCCCCTGCATCGGGCCGTAGATCCTTAGTCAAGAATTCTTCTCACTCCCATCTCATCAATTACTCGAGCATCTACCCGCGCCCCATTTCACTACCGTTTTGAAGCCTCTACCAAGGATAAGCACCTCCTAGTCTCAAGTGTATAATCCATGACGCAACAAGAGCAAAAAGGAAAAAGAAGGAAAAAAAAGACAAGGGGAACCATGACATGTAACTGCAACTGGAATACTAGATTTGGCCATCTGATGCAGCAGTACGGCCTGTCATGCAGCAGATCCCTGCCTGACGGATCCGCCGTCAATGGCTCACCGAGTGCAGCAAGATCGCCGTTCCCCCCCGGATATATCAAGACGAAGCTAAAACAGCAACACCAACCCCTGATCGCTGTCGCTTCTCCCCAATAACCATCAATTATACCAGACAGGTGTGGTTACAGACCTCAACTTGGTCGGAAACGCTAGTAGGGGGAGGCGGAGTCAAGTCGCCAATCCCAGTCCCAGACTCAACCAACCGCCATCCAAGGACGGAAGCTAACCGAAAATAAGACTCTCACACCTCGTCTAATCACATCAGCATCCCATGACGCGCACCCGCTGTTTCAACTCTTCTCACGATCGACCCGTATGCCACTTCGGCTCCCGCGCGGGAACCTAAAGGGGTTAAAGGCCTGATTAGGACTCTACTAGAAACCAGGGTTCATCGCATTGCTCGCATCGACTTGCAAGTCGCCCCTCTTTGTGTTTACTTTTTGCGCTTCCCCTTCTCCACCTTGTTCGCATAGCTATTGCAATGGTGCCACGTTTAACGCGATTAAGCGCATCGTGTGCTTCCCTTTCAGCATGGTCACTCCAACTCTATTCAGCTGCAACACGCGGTAGCAGCTATATAAACTGTCTTAAACTTCAGCCCTGTTGCAGTAATTTGCCCACCAAAATACTATCCTTAATTCAATATAGCCCAGATTCATGTTGCGCATTGTGCATTGGAGACGCTTCAAATGCAGCCGTCGGCCAAGTTGGTCCCTGCTCCGTCGCTTCTCTCCAAAAGTCCTCTCCAACAAGACTGTAATTTCAGCCTGTTATGGAGGTTGACTTTTACAGTAGCTTTCGCTTAATCAGACGAGGGGCCTGAACTATAAAGGCTGAGATATAGGGCATGCCAACCTGGTCATTGATTTTGTATCTTCTCCTAATGTGATTCTCAAGGCAAGGGACTCCCACCCTTTGACGGGCCTTTAGCCCAAAAGACTGGGTTTTGGAGCATGTCTTCAATATAGTGTGTAATGTCTCGTCTCAGCTGCGTGGATTTCTCCAACGTGTTCATCCATACATCATTTGCCAAGATTGGCAGCTGCTCTGGCACCAAAAACAAGCCTCTTTAATGTCCAAAGCTCATGGCCAGGCACTGGCTGTCTATTGGCCATGTCACCTTGTTTTGGCAGTCACTTGTCAGTGTTTCGGTACGGTACAACTGACACGTAGATCTCGAGCGCCAAGATTCTTGTGAACATGTTGACGACTCTCCTCAACACCATGCTATTTATTACCATTTTAAACCCTTTTATCTACATGAAACTTGCATCGTATTACCTTCCTAAAGGGGAACAGGAGCGAAAAATTCAGATGCACATGGATTTTCAATACCACGTGTTTAAGTGGCTATTCTTTGCTGTGGCCAATGGCGCGATACTGGAAATTACAGACGCAGGTTCCCTACGAAAAACACATCGCAGTAACATAGCTAGCTTGACTAAGATGATGTTTTTACTTACGCAACGTTCCTATATCAAAGCTTCGGCATCGGGTTTCCGCCTCAACATGGCTACAATATCCACTTACCTGGCCAGATAGAGACTATACGCGTGGCATGGCAGACGCGACTCGATACTCTCCATGTGCCGCTACCCACTCAATCTTACTATTTGCCCATGTGCAGCATTTTAGAGAACTAATTAGCCATTGTGTATTTTTTTTTGCTGAGAAATTAGGACGCGGCCTGCGTGACTCGAGTGCCAGAGGTATTATCCACGGGAGGATTTAGCTAGACGCTAAAGCATAGTACGACTCAGGATGGAAGAGACTGAGCTCAAGGGACGATTAGCGTCCAATCTCTCTGTATATATTTGATATCATGGCGAAAACAAAAACAGAGTTGGTTCGTGCCACTGTCAAAAACTTCCAAATTGTAACCGTCAGTGTTTTCAGACCTTGATTTGCCGCAAGATCATAGCCGCGGGCATGACAAGCCGCCAGGCCTTGAGACAATATCAACCTCAACCCTTTGAACAGTATAGAGTTTTTTGTTAATCCATTTTTCAGGGAACAAACTTTAAAACGGTTTTATTCATTTCCCTCAAGAGAACTTGTTGTCCTGGAGCGGATTTTCCTAGTCTATTGCTCGATGCCGCTATTTAGCATTCACGCTAGGCATTTAGACGCGTATGCCCTGATATTTGTCACGCGAATACGTTTCTGATTAAGCAAGTACGAGCTACAATAGTCACGCATTGAGTGTCAAAACTCCTAGTACATAGTAGTCGTATAGCACGCGATTTCTAAGCACAGCACATTAACAATTTTTCCGTACTATAAGTCTCCCACATTTAGTAGAGGTGGCATTCTCGCTTTCAATGAATGAAATATGCTATATACAAAGTGTGCATACATTGCTAATCAACCGACGGCTACAAATGACTAAGAAAAGAGCAGAATTCGACTCATGTAAGTAATATAGCACCAATAAGACGGTTGTACTTGAAGCCTCGAGCTAAAGGCAGATCCTTTCATATCTGGGGTCATGACATATTTCCCGTGACAGCACCATGTCAGCATGCGTCAGACTTGTATTGCAAGTTGTAGCCACTTTTGGAATGGCAAGATGGACAAGCACTTGACGAAATGATTGGCAGAGGGCGGTGGCACGAATCATGGGCTTACGCAGAGCAAGAGGCATGACGCCGTCAGTAAAGATGATTTTTGCACCAATCTTTGCATCTTACATCTACAAGTGCATCTAGCTCTTTTGCAGGTAGGAATATCAATGATGTATCAGTTTTAACAGACTTGGAGCCGTCATAGAATGCCGAATATACTATACAGGACAGGTTTATTGACATGGGAAATACTGATTAAAGACGCCAGCAAATACTCGCTGCTTATTGAACCCTCTACTGGACAAACGACTTGGCCATGATTACTGCACACTTTAGCCGGGGACGCTCAACGGTCAACCCAAGTCAGCATGTAAAGACACTACTATTGATGGGTTTCTTGTCCAAGTTTCTAGTGCCTATTAGGTCTTTGTGCAAATGTGGTTTACAAGACAAAACAGCTCTAATAATCTATTAGATCAAGTACTAGCATGCTGAATGCCAATAATCAAGGCCGTCTTGATGATGAATTGTAGTTGGCAATAGCTCAGCAGCCAGTTTTTCCTCGACGGGCAGCTTTGACGTTTTCAAAGTGAGCTTCAAATACGTATTCAAAGCCATTCAGACTTTGAATAGAATCCAAGGTATATAGACTATTAAAAGACATATTTTTCAACAAGACATGACCAATAAAACTTGCTGTACATTGAGCCGCACTCATCCACCCAAAGTCTTGCAGAAAAAGCAGACCACACTATAAAACCATGCTCATAGTTGATAAGCAAAGTGCTCATCTCCATCCCCTGCTTCATACACCTTGTTCAAGTTGTATTTTTAGAGCTGACAGCGTCTCTTGCAGGCCAAGAGGTTGCATGCCGTGCCGCGCATAGCCGGGGGGGCGCGACAGACGAAGCCTAGCTCCACACACAGCTCCGACACAGCACAGGGATGCATAACTGACACATGACTGCAACAGACACCTTTAAACTTTCTTGTCAGGGGCCCATTATTTTTTAGGTGTACAGCCGTCCCTTTCAGCCACTGGCCTAGCGCTGATGCGGTACCAAAAGAAGACACTCATGGGCGTCAAGCCAAGCAACGGTTTCCTTTTCATATATACCTCTTGATCAACACGACACACTTTGGTCGAGTCAGAGTGCACGCCAGAGACTTGATTTATTCTCTGCACCACTTGTCATCATGCCAGACCATCTTCCAGGCTTGCTCACCCTTGTGGCCAATGGCCCGCCCCTCACCTTCAACTACGCCACCAAGACGCCTGCACCCAAGAACTGGATCGCGGTATACAACGCCCATGGCGGCGGCCCCGATGAAGAGAAATTCGTCTCTCCAGCTCTAGCCTGGGTATACGCCCCCAAAGCTCAAGACACTGCCCACGTCTCCGTGGCAGGGCTGCTTCCTGGCGCCTACAAGGCCTACTTTTTGGCTTTGGATGGCTACAAATGGCTGGCAGAGCCCATCAGGGTCATGATTCCCGGCTCGGGGCCCATTTTCTTTCTCTCCAAGCACTTTACTACGCGGAATGCCCGTGTGGGCGACAAGTTTCAGCACAAGCTCGCCGGCCTCATTGCCAATGTGCCCGACAGCAAAACCACCTTTGCCAAAACCAAGGGCGACGCGTGGCTTCAAGTCACCGACACGGGCATCCTCTGGGGCACTCCTACCGCAGAGGGCAAGACGCAAGTCATTATTGAAGCAACAGCTACCAACAAATCCAAGGCTCAGCTCCAAGTCGACATCCCCGTGTGTGCCAAGGGCTCTCAGCTCGTCACCCAGCTGAGCGTCTTGACCATGAACATGTGGTTTGGCGGCACCCCAGTCAGAGACTTTCACCGCAAACAAGTCCAGTTCCTCATTGATAGCAATGTTGACCTTGTTGGGCTGCAAGAGAGCCGCGGCGGCCACCCTACCCGTCTTGCGGAAGCGCTGGGCTGGGACTATTGGCAGAGCAACTCGGCCATTGACCTTGGCATTCTGAGCAGGTATCCCATTGCTGAGAGCTATCAGCCAACAGAGGCGGGCGGCTCTGTGCGCGTTTTGCTCGATGGTGATGAAAGCCAAGTGATGGTGTGGAATACTCACCTGGGCTACACCCCCTACGGCCCCTACAATCTCTGCTTTGACGGCATGTCAGTCGAGCAGACCATCAAGAGCGAGGAAGCATCTTCTCGCAACAGAGAAATTGACGAGATTCTCAAGCGCATGAAGCCTCAAATCGCCAATGCTGACCACCGGCCCGTCATCCTGACTGGCGACTTCAACGCCCCTTCGCACCTCGACTGGACAGACAAGACCAAGGACCAGCACTGCGGCATTGGAGATGTGCCGTGGCCCACGTCGGTCAAGCCCATTGCGGCGGGCCTGCTCGACTCCTTTCGCGAGGTCCATGGCGATGCCGTGGCCGAGCCTGGAAATACCTGGTCGCCCATTTATCTCTACAACACCGACTATAAGAAGCCAGAGCCACAGGACCGCATTGACTTTGTCTATTTCAAGGGTCTGCAAGTCATTGCCTCGAGTGTGCAAATGGTTGGCTCTCCAAAGCCCGAGCCAAATCATCAGGACAATGAGTGGACGTCGGATCACAAGGCGGTCAAGTCTGTATTCAAAGTCCCAGGCAAACACTAAGGGCTTTTACTACTCGACACTAGATATTAGAGGGCTATAGTCTTGATATATATATAGCAACAATTGTTCTAAGCACATCGTAAATAGTAGAGGGCTATAGTTTTAATGAGTAAATGACGGCAAATATTACATGCGCATCGTACAAGACTTTTACTACTCGACACCAAATAGTAGAGGGCTATGGTTTCAATGAGTAAATGACGACAATTGTTATAAGCACATTGTATACTACTTTACTACTTTACACCTCCACAAACACCAACATTAGCAAACCACAACAAACGATACAATACACACCGTCAAGAAACTCTTCTCACTGCGTCATCTTGATTGGATAATTCCACAAGCCGCTCTTCTCACACTCGTGCAGAATAGCCTTGTAGCTCCGCCCGCCCGTCCACTTATGCTCCGCCCTCTTCTCAATATGCAGCCGGCTCTGAAACTTGTCGAGGAAGAGCGGCGCCAGCTCCTGCTTGCCCCGCGCAGACTCGAGCGTCGGCGCATAGTCCCAGGCAAGAAACTCGGCGGGCATCTTCTTTTCCGACCATGCCGTCCACACTTCATTGGCAGATTGCTGAACAGCCTTGGAGCATTGCTCCAGGTTATCTCGGTTTGCGTCTTGTAGGAGCTGCTTGTCGCCGTATGCTCTCCACGACTTGCTGCCGTGTTTATTTGTAACATTGAGACCAATGGCGCAGTCTTCATCATGCATTTTCTAGCCCGAGAGAAAAAAAAGTCATTAGCCTTTCAAGTATCAAACAGAAAAAGTGGTTCAAGCTCTTGGTATTTACCTTGGAGCACCAATCCGCATCGTCCCAGACTATGGGAATCGTGCCGTGCAAGCCCCGACGCGGCGTACGTAAATGACCAGCCGAAAACGAATCCTGCAGAAAATGATCTGCAAACGCATTCATGGCATACGCATACTCGAGCTTGCTATCACTCCCCACGGCGTACTGAAGCGCAGCAGTATGCCCAGCATTGTACGACGCCCGAGCATCCTCTCCAAAATGATCCCAGTTCTTAAAGGCCAGCATGCCATAGCTAGGATAATCCCACCCGCGCAGCTGAGTCGCAGCCTGCAGAGCATTGTCAATCTTGGGCAGCTTGTCGTACACCCAAGCCGTGTCTTGGTGGTTCTTGTGCGCCGCCGTCAGCGCATCGACTTCGGCTTGCAGGAGCTTGAGAATCTTTAATGCCTCGTCTGGCTGCTTGTTTCGCCCCGAGCCCGGCCCGGCAAGACTCTTAAAGGCCTTGAGGAAGCGGTCAACCTTGATTTCCGGGGTGCTGCCATCGCTAATGGGCGTCGTTGTTCCATAAAAGTCGCCGCTCAGGGCACTAATCTGGCCATAGGTCAAGTGTAGCCCGTTGCCCAAGTCTAGCTTCTTGTATAGCGCCTTGAAGGAGTTGTGGTTGGGGTACTGAAGCGAAATCTCATCGCCTAGGAAACAATGCTCCGCGTACTCGAAATAGTCTTGTGTCGGTCGTCATTGTCAGCTAGTCATTACCCAATACGAGGCCGTGACTTGGCATACATTGTCCTCCCGTCTTGCTCTCCTTGGTAATCGTGGCCACGGCCTGGCGCGGATACCTAAACGATAAGATGGGCGGGTCGTTTTCATGCTCGGAAAAGATTGTTGCGTAAAAGGGCACCTGGCCATTTGCTGCGCTGGGGCCGCCGCCTCCTGAACCTCGCAAAGGGCTTCTTTCCGAGAGGCGCGAGAGAGACAGCGTCAAGTTTTGAATTTGGTAGTCGCTCCCCAGTCGACAAATGTAGCTAAAGGGGTAAGCATTGTGAGTCTCTGCTTGTTTGTCGCCTGCACAAGACACTAGCTCAATGTTGCGAATGTCGCCATCAGCTTTGACGCTGAGAACCAATTCTTGGCCCGCGGGCCGCCCGTCATTGACGGATGCAACAGACATTGTGTTTATTAGTTGGAGGCGAAAATCTTGGCAATCTAGAGCGTACAAAACTGTCTGAATAAAGGCTTTTCAACACCAACCTCCCAAGTGAACCCGACGCTCTTTATACATTAATTCTCGAGACCTTGCAAGAGGCAACACGGTCCATTGTGGCAAGACGTTGCTTGAGTCAGACTCTTTGAGAATTGGTTCAATATTAGTAAAAAGCCATTTGACCCCGAATCCAGCCCGCCTCACATCCACCTTGCATCGCCATTAACCAAGAAGCGCTTCTTGCTGCGAGCGACGCCGCATTCCCTTGTGAGACATTGCCCCCCCCCTCCTCCTCTGCCCAGCGTCATTCTCAGCCCAACTCTCCGCTCGTGCATCAACAAACCCTCAGCAGCAGTGCATCAACAAACACTCAGCAGCACAGAGTACAAAAAAACCCCCTTGACTCGCCAACATGGCTACGCGTCAACGCACAAGGCGCCACTCCCCCATTCTGCCGAGCCGGCATCCCGACTCTACATGTCGGCAATGCAACGTGGCCAAGACGCTGCAGCATCCCAAATCTTTGAATTACATGTCCCAATGGGGAACCAGATGGCCGAGCTGAGTCCAGTCAAGCATAGCCAAGGCTGACTTTCAAAAAGTTGTAAGCGCTATGAAATAATACTGTGGTAAAGCCCAGCCTCGGAATATACCTCCTCTACCTCGGCAGCCGTGAAGTAGCTGGTTACTGCTTACAAGATGATGCAGAGTGATGAGCGCCCTCCGAATATCAACAAGGATCGACACAGATGTCAGTTTTCATCTCGACGCCTGCATATGCCCATGGTTGTCACTGGTCAGCTAGGGGTGATGAAGACCATGATTGGCGGGTTGCGCAATTTCTTGTGTTGCCGCCATGCTACCCCAAGTCGATGAATCTTTGCTACTCGAATCTTAGCACCTCATAATCGACAGCATCTCAGATTTTCATCAAGGCTGACGTCATGGTTCGTCTCTTTTCTACATGCCCCCTTGACCAAGAGGTGCTTATTGCCCGACTTGTTAACCACTACACACCCACGACGTGACATGTATCCTGCATCCCGCCAGTCATTGACCCAAGTAAATCTGCGTCTCATGTCACTATAGGATCACGGTACAGTCAAGACAAAACAAGGCGCAAATCGCGCTAGTGCTCGAGCTGTAGACAAAGAGGGAAGCAAGTGGCGCAGCGAGTGGAATGTTGTGTCTAAAAGGGGATACCGGTGCGAAGGCTGAGCTATACAATGTCATGGTGGTGATGTACCTGCAAAGTCTGAATCATGGCATCTGCTTGCAAGGCCGAGCCGTGTTGACGATTCTCACGCGTATTGAATAATGTAGCTCAGTAAAGGAGGGATTCATTCATGGCAAACTCTTGGGTAAAGCTCTTGTAGTACCAAGAGAAAACTATTGTCCCATGGTGAAATATATATATCCAGGGCGCTCACTCCAAGACTATACCCTCATCAAAAGACTGCCTTTATATCCTCTTTTACACTCGAAACTCTCCTACACATTTGCTTCCCCCCTTTGACAGCTTGTTTTCAAATCTCACACTCAAAACTCTCCTACACATTTGCTTCCTCCCTTTGACAACTTGTTTTCAAATCTCTCATCTCCCATCTCCCATCTCCACCATGTCCCCCGCCATCACCCCTCTAGGCAACGGCAACGACGCCCCCGACATTGACGGCACCTACGTAATCAGCGTCTGGGGCACCCAGCGCGTCCTCCAACAAACCACCCTCGAAACCAGCGGCTCCTCCTCCGTCCGCCTACGCACCTACGACGGCTCCGACGTGCAGAAATGGCTCGTCCACTCCAACAAGAACAACGAGCTCACCTTTTGCAACGTCTCCACCGGCAAGTACCTCAACCTCGAGTACGTCGTCGGCTCGAGCTTTGCCGCCTGGGAGACAAAGGACAAGGGCAACGACATGTACGGCATCTACTGCACGCCCTTGAGCTCGGGCGGCTATCGCATTAGCGCTCGCTGCCATTATCAGGACCCGGCGCATGTCATGATGGAGGGCTCGGATGCTATTACAATGGCTACGGACCAGTTTAACAAGGCGCTGGCAATGGGCTTGGATCGAGTGGCCTAGGTGCTGCTGCGTGGAATAGCTCGTCAAAGCCGGGCTGGCATTGATCCCGTCTTGAACATTTTGTCAAACTGTATTAAACCCCGTGTGAAATACTGTCGAGCCAAATCAAAACACATGTCTATAACCGTGTAATTACCTTTTTACCACAAACAGTGCAAAACAAACCCACACCGCAGCAATCAAAAAGGCCAAGCCAAGATGCCAAGTGAAACAAAAAAGCAACCACCAAGCAACGTGGCTGCACCATGCTTTCCCCCTCCCTAATAACGTGCCCTGTCTCACTTTGTTTTTCCTTCTTCGCATCTCCCGAGATATGCAGATGCTAAACAACATGTGCAGATACCAACTCGTCTACTCGAGGACTGAAACCCCCCCTTTTTTTTTCCTCTCATAGCAGAGACAGACACTAGTGATAAGGACGCCAATGCGCAGTAGGTGTAATCAAGCCGCTACGCAGGGCGCTATCTCTCTTGTCCTTTTTTTTTTTCTTTCCCGGAGTGACTCGAGTGATAACGATTTCTTATCACGCCGCAGTATCTTGACGACCCCCTTGCTCCGCCGCGTCCTTATCAGCTAGACGACAACCGTAGCATATCAAGGCATTACAAAATCACATCATGGCTAGGTTGTGCGATATCGGAGACCTTGGTACTTTGTCGTTGATTGTACCACCAGTCATTGTTTACAATTCACATCGGAATTTATTTGATTAGGCCTCGGCTTTATTAGCCTTTGGCGCTAGCGGCTTGGGCGTCCGATTCTCTATACCAGAGCGTTTTTGCCTCCTCGGTTATCTGTCGTCCTTTTGTAAAACCGAGGCCTGCTTCACTCGACCTTGGCCTTTTTACAGCAGCGACTCTGCAAAGCTCTTGACCGTCTCGCTAGAGTAAATGTCGGTAGGCCGAGGCAGCAAGAGAGAACAAGGTTTCCAGACAATGGAGTATGTGTTTTGGGCAGTGCCAGCCCTACGATTAGTGCAGAGGATCTCGAGTGCCAGTGCCGACAAATCTTGTTTAGCAGCACTATAGTCCTAGAAGGATGTGATACACGCGTCGTGTACCTATTGCTTGACCTAAGTCTTTTCCCTTTTCATTCTGCCTCTCCCGCCGCGACAAGTTGATTCGCCTCGGCAGCAGTGTGTACACAAGAGGACAATGCTCGTAATAGCCTTGCTGCCACATACAAACATTACGCCCGCGAGAATGAGCAAAATCTTCATCTCCGTAACAAAAGACAAGCGTACCAATAGATTTTCCACGAGCGACTCTTGGGAAGTGAAGCCAAGCAAAGGACGTGACATTGATCGCATCAAACCAGCAAAATGTAAGCAAAATGCAATCTATACAACACACTCGATCCAATCTCGATCCTCTCTTCAGGGTAGCTCCTATACACCCACGACAAGGCAAAGCAACGCGACGCTGTATTCTTAAAACTCGGCTCGTATACCTACCTATACCACTAGCCCTCCTCAGGAAAAGTACACCACCGCTCCCCCAAAGTAGCATTGCCATCAAGACGGGACCGTTTCACCAGCCATCCAATCCCTGGCCTCTAGTCCACTCCTAGTCCCCCCCGCTGCCACAAGTCCACGTCATGCTCGGTCTGAGAGCCGACTCGACCACAGCGCAGTGCCGTATCCTCTCTTCTGATCCAACGCCTGACGCATGAGCTCGCCTGGATCGAATGATGCTGCCCTGGCGAGGACACGACGCCGCCCCTGCGTTGTAAAAACGAAACCCTGATGAAAACTGTGATACAACAGGGTACCCTGATGAAAAAGAAAGGATGCACTAGTCGAGACAAGAAGAAAAAAACGGGCTGAAAAAACAGGCGTGGTAACCAAGACTTGTCCGTATCCTATACGATGAAGAGGCAAGAAAAAAAATTAACCGGTCCACCCTCATCCTTCCCTACTCCCCCAAGCCCGAATTATGTAACAGTTATACCGCTTCAGCTACTCCAATCTATTATAATTTCTCCCACCAACAACAAATCCCACCCATATTCATCCCTCACTCCCCCCCCAAAATCTTACCTTGCCACTTTGTGACAAACCAGTCAATGCCGGCTCCTGTCTCACCTGCATGTCTCGAATCAACGTGCCGCCATGGATGTCTCCACCCCAGTCTTTCTTGCCCGCCAAAAAGGAAAAAAAGTGAGAAAAAAAAAGAAAAAAATTCTGCTCCTATCCGCAAACAAAAATCCTCGGCAGAAATTCACCGCGCTAGCTTGTTTCTTTTTTTGTTTTTGCCCTCTTCCTTCCCCCATCACTATACTTTTTTACCTTTTTCACCCCCCACGCTTGTCTTGCCCATGCGCCTTGCCCCGCTCGCTTTTCCACAGGGAAAAAAAAAAGAAGAGACAAAAGAAAGAAAAGAAATAGAAAAAGCAAACAGGTAGGGAAAAAAAGAAAGGAAAATGAAAAACAACATGCTCACAGGGCGAAACAGCCCGTCTCAGCCTTTGCCAAGAATCTCTTCCCCCCGTCCCGCCCGTCCCGCCGAACCGCTGATAAACTGGGGTAGGGATTCGTATCGTGGCTACGTTATTACTTGCATGTCACTTTTTTATCACCTTGTTGACGTGCCCGTCGACGGCTGCAAGGGGCCATTGCCAGTCACAGTCTGTATTCACACATGGCCAATGTATGACGACTATGATTCGAACCAGCAGCTAGATGCATTCATGATCGTCAGAGTGCAGCAGCTTCTTTTTATTTCTTGCTTCCTTTCTTTTCTTCTTCTTGTTTGCCTATCTTGTTTTATGCATCTACATGTTATGCTAAATTTCCGTCCCTCTGAAATGCTGCCCCCCACTCAAAAGCCCCCCCCCCCCTAAGCAAGTCATTCTTAGGTTAATCGGTTCCATGAATCGTAAGACATGTCGGCATGAATTGTATGAGAAATGGTGTGAGGAAGGATGGGGTAAGGAAGCCAGCAGGATTGCATGGACAAAAAGGCCTCAGCCAGCAACTCAAAGGTGTGCCCGGTAGTCGGAAAAGATGCGACGAGCGGGGGCCCAGACGTTGCTTTTTGTCGCCAAAAAGTCTTGGAACGGGGGTATTGATTGATTTGATTGATTGATTGATGAGAGGACTTGGGCATCAAGCCACATTTTTTTTGGTCGACGCCGACAGATGCTATCAAATTGAGAGACCAATGAAATTTCACCTCTTTCTTGCTTGTTTGCCTTTTTTTTTCTTTTAGTCATGGGGCCAAAGAGACGGTGAGGCCAGATCACAGTGTGCCTCGCCAGGCCCGAGCTCAGGCTCAGGCTCAGGCTCAGGGGGGGAGTGTTCCGCCGGCCCGCTCCTGGCGATTAATAGGCTGCATGGGATCAGAATCCATGCAACTTGGGGCCCCCGCGGCCCGTGCACTGCTTGAACCCATGAATTTTTTTGGTGGGATATATGTCAGGAAGATCTAGGTACGATGCAGCTCAATCCTCTCCATAAAAGGTAGCAACCGAGAGCCGAGCCGTCAGCGGCCAATGACGGGAGTGACGAGCTCGATGCTTTTTGGCCGCGAGTAGGCGCTGGGGTGGCGCGAGGGCAGCGGCCGGTCGAGGACGGCGTAGCCAGGGTCATGGCTATACGTGTAGTTGTTGTAGCTGTAGATGCTGCTATGGCGCTTGTTGTGCTGGTCCAGGGCAGCTGTAGACGAGGAAGACGAGGAGAGATAGGGCCTCGAGAAGGAGTTGCCGGGGCTGGTGGCGGCCAGACTGCGGCAAAAGGGCCAGATGCCGCTACCCGTGGGCGAGGGAGGACTCGAGGGGCCCAAGTTGAGGGAACGCAGGGCCGAAATGGCCGACGAGTAGTGGCCATGATGATAGTGGGAGCCGGGCGAGGCAGGCGGCGAGTTGCTCAGATGCATCGAGGTCGGGCGGGAAGGGGTTGCCTGCGGAACAATGTCTCTGGGCTCGGGCAAAAAGGCAGCCTGATGCAAGGCGTAGCCACCCGAGATGGAGGTGCGCAGCTGTGTCGAGGCGGCATTGCGCGGCGTGGAGCTCTGATCGATGCGGCGACAGCTAGACCAGGGGCGAAACGCGTGAGCAAGACGACGAGCAAGACAAAGAAAAGTGGACAAGAGGGCTGCGACTCACGTCTCGGAGCAGTAGAGAAACTTGTCGTCGTGCGGCATGAATTGTTTTTCGCAAGTCATGCTGTGGAGCAGCGCGTTAGAAGAGTCTATGCCGCATCAAGACCACCATAACAACTCACCAAAACTGGGGAAAGCTCTCGCGCTCATCGTCGTGCCACGAGTCGAGCCCGTCGCACTCCCGCTCCCGCTCCCGCTGGCTGCGGCCCAGCTTTTGGGCGCTGGCAGGTGTCTGGCGGCGAGCCATGGCCGGCCGACGGTGCTTGGCAGAGGCATCCGTAGCCATGACGGCGCGACGCACATCCGTCGTCGAGGAGCCGCTGGGCCTCCTGGGATACTGCTGATGCATGGCCGTCTGATTGGTCAATCCGGGCCCTCAGGGTAGAAGTAACGCTGTCGGGCGCTGGATGTTGGGCAAGTCAAGGATTGAAAAAAAAAAAAGAAGCAGCAGCTGTCAATTTATCAAGCCGTGGTGCTGGCCCAAAACCATGGGCGTCGACTGCAGCCCCGTGGCAAATCCGGGTGCGTCGTGAGGGAGAGACGACAGTGATGCGGCTGCGCTGCAGGCTCCCCGCGCTGTAGCACTCGCGGCTGCTTGATCCGACAAATGACACCGGCAGATAAGCACCGGCACTGTTGTGGCACGACCCGTCCTGTCCAGCTGATGACGAGGCCAAAAAGCGAGTGGAAGGATTGCTCGTCTTTGTATGCCGCTAGATGGAGTGCGGCCGCCAGTATTCCATTCAGGATTTGTAAAAAAGGAACGAGGTGACGAGGAGGCAAGGGCAAAGAAATAAAGAGGTTTAAAAAAAAGTGGTTAAAAAAAAAGAAAGCAAAGGAAAAAAAAAAGTGGCTTATATCTAGCAAGCAGATTGACAAGTCCGGGGCAAAGACGGGTCCGCCTCTGGCGTGTGACTCTTAGTCGTGATAACGAATAAACAGCCGACAACGGAGATAGCAACGAAGGTTTCCGGCGTGGAACGATGCCCTATGTAGGTAGCCAGCTGGTCGGCGGCAAGACGGGACGGTGCCGACACGAAGCCAAATCCAGGAACCTCTTTCTTTAATATTATTACTTTCCCTCTCTGCTCTGCGCTGCTTTTATTTTAGGTTGCTTGGACCTGGCTGGCCACAGCGACCATTTACATCAACGGCCTGCGGCGGTTTAGCCGGTCCACGTCGCTAGTGCATGAGACCCGCCTGCCCATACATGTACACAACACACACTTGCCAGCACTGGCCCAAGATTGCTGTCGGCATGCGCATGCAGTAGTAGGTACATAGATGCAACAGGTATCAATGTACACAGTGGTGTTGGGGCCTGGATGCCATCAACTGCGCCATGCCCTGGGCAAACAAATCCCGGCTCCCTTGGACTATGCGAAGTGAAACGCAGCAGGGAACCAAAGGAGGGAAAAAAAAAAAAAAAACTGTTTACGTTTTGCATTTGCCGAGCTCATGCTTTGAGCAAACCTAATCCCTCACCTCTCCATCCCTTGCCTGGCCTGGATCTTTGTTTTTTTTTTTTGCTTCCTTCCTTCACCTCTCTCCTCGCAGGGGGGCCTGGGGTGCATCCCTCTCCAGGGTATCCGTATCGCGCATCAAGGTTAAGGTGCGCCGCGCACGTCGCAGCTCAGGTGTGGGAAGCCGGGCCCGGGCGGCCGTAAGCCCCGCCTGCCGCGCGTGTACGGGGGGCCGGTCCGCCAAATCACAGCGCGCCGCCAGCCCATGAGTCCACTGATTTTTTCTAGCTGAGCACGTTTTGCCTCAGCCTGCCAGTAAAACACTTGCAAATCCATGCAGGTACTTTGTCCTGGTACTAGTCTCAACATGCACTGTATGCCATCGAGCCTCTTGCGCAATCCAAGCCTCACTACCACCATACCCATGGCCGCCGTCTCTTGTCAAAGCTTTCGCCAGCAAACACTTGTCAGCCAACTCGTCCAACACGTCCAACCCCGAACCCCTAGGCCTCCCAAACTCTAATCTTGTTCCGCTCCCCCCCCCTCCCACGCCAGCTCACAGCCCTCGAGTCGTTACTGGAATGCCTAATGCCCTGCCTCCTTGCCAACTCAACATCACCTGCCAGAAGCTCGCCCGCCCGCCCGTCCGTGCTAGACTCGAGTCACTCCTTTCACATCCCCACACTCCTCCCCTCCCCCCCAA
>NJET01000027.1:15853-70425 GCA_002591415.1 Ophiocordyceps australis | reverse complement strand
CTCTTTGCCCCCCCCCCCCAGCCCTGTCTTAATTCCCCCTCCGCGTCCCATCACCAGCCAGTAAGAGGCCCGTCACAGCACCACGGGTCAGCTTGGCCTTTCTTGGGGCCCACATCTCGTCTACGCGCCTGGACTAACATGCAGTCCTGGCTCCCCAAGGGAGAAGCAAGAAAAAACATAACAATAGAGGAGAACAAACTCGCCGCCAAAACCACCAAGCTCGTGCGCCAATCTACTCATCCGTGTGGCGAAGCATTGTAGCCATGGCGGCCCAGCCGTATAGAAGTCCGATCCCCTGGCCTCGGATCCATGACTACTGATCAGATGCAGTACCTTTTGCCGACTCAATGGCGACATGGAGACAAACAACCCCCCGGTCAAAGACGCAGTGGCTATAGCGTGACTGAGCCATGCGACCCTAGCCAGCCATCAATCTCGCCGCAGGAGCTTCGCCCTTTGACCCTCGTCTTGTCGTCCTGGACCACCGAGTGGCTCAAGCCGGACCCGCGCCGCTTGCAAAGCCTATTCGTCCATATTGCTCGTCTTCCCAAGACTTGTCCTCCTCCCCCCAACGCATCAAAAGCCACCGGTGCTACAAAGTCATAGTACTTGGGTCAGATATAACTTTGTCGATCTATCCTTAATCTATTACCCTAACTCTTGTCTGGTGCACTGCGACGCTGCAGTCACGGCAATGTCGCTCGGCATCAAGACGTCATTTGGTAGCATCATCTGGTTGCCCGTTGCTTTCCATTGCCCCTGGCCAAGTCTGTCAATGTCTCGCTCAATGCTACCGCTTGTCCCTTTTTCCTCGCGTCAAAGATGGAAAATAAAAAAAGGATACCACTCCTTGTATATGTAATTCCACTTTGAGTTAGACCCAAGGCCCCAACACCTCTTTTTGAGTGCTACATGCTACCATATGCCGTAATCTCGATCAACAAATCTATAGTTACCTCGACTTATTATCAGCATCCTACTTGTTTTATCCCTACTCTGGGTCGGCTTGCGACACATGCCCCAGTTCACTCGTGACTGCCTGAGCCTGCAACATCTTCAACCTCTGCAGACATTGCATCAGCGGCATGTCCAATGTCGTCTTGGTTTCTGCCAGCTGTAGCACGTCAAAGGCGCCAGCATCACGCCTTTTAGCGGCATTCTGCATCCCAATGGCGTGATAGTCCAATGTCGCACATTTGTTCAAGCCGAGCTCAAGCTGCTCTTCGCCATCTGCAGGTGCCATGGTGTCGACACTATGTTTAAGCGCTCGCTGGAACAGAGACGTCAGTCCATCGCCCGTTTTACTTTTTCCTCCATTCATCCGCTCCTGTGCCACAATCGCCGAGGTGCGCCATTCCTTCCAAAGCATGCGGCTTGCGCCCAGCTGACCGAGGAGCAGCACATATGCTTCGTAGACGGGCAAGGCTTCTTGCCATGCAAGCTTGTAGTCGTCCTCGAGATAGAGCATGACAACGGCCCTAAATGAGTCTGGCAGCATCTTGTCACCCGCGTCTATACCCGTCAGAATCTGGAACAGGGACTGCCGCCCCAAAGGACTGTCGAGTGCCGTGCCAGCTGTACTGCTCATCATGGAGCCAAACGAAGCCAAGGCAGAGAGCACGTCCTGGGAGCCTTCACGGTGGGCCCAGACACCCCCTGAATGGCCTCGTCGCAGCCATTCCGACACTGCCTCAAAAGCTCCAGACCTGGCAGAAAGCACCAAAGCATAACCGCAGAGTGACGGACAAAAATAGCCATCGGAAGCAGATAGTCGATTCGTCAGATTGGCAATGAATATCAGGACATTGAGAGTCGAGGCATGCTTTTCAGGACATTGCTTCAGGACACTCTCACACCTATGCCTTATGTTTTGGCCCAAGGACAAGTTGCGAAAAATGCGTGTGTCGGTTGAAATTGACAGGTACTGAAAGACAAGCCGGCGAATGGCGTCGATGGACTGTTGCTGGTGCAGCGCCTTGGCAAACTGCCATGGAGGCGGTGCAAATTGTCTGTCAGATTGCATTGACTTGTTCATAGCTCCTTGGCGCCGCAGCATCCAGCGTAGGAAGTCCTCGTCGTGCTCCACTGCATGAGGAGGGATGCCGTTCTCGAAGCGGACCTTGTCAAGAAGTGGGCAGTCGTGCTCTACTTGTGCTACGTTGTAGTCCCCCGATTTGCTTAAAGGGGCTCCTCGAATAGCGGCCGAGAGCATGTCATGGCCAGTGATGCGCCAGCAATTCAGTGGCTGGAAACGAATGCGGTGAGTGGCAGCTCGCGACTGCTGAAGCTGCTCGTCAAATTGCTCGAGGCGCCTTCTGACTGCTGCACGCTTAGGGTCCAGCCCCCACTCGGCTCTAAGGCGCTCTTCATCTTGCTTGTCAAAGAGACGCACATGTGGCGAGTCTATGTCATCAAGGTCGAGAATCAAATCGGATAGCATGAAGAATTGAGAGGTATTCTTGCGCTCCAGCGGCGGGTGCCTTTTGGCCCTTGTGTAGAAGATTGATCCGTCGCTGTCAACATGGCTGTCAAACTTGATGAAGCGCTTTTGCAGCCCCAACGCCTTCTTGACCCAGGCCTGGACTGGACGCATCATTGTCGGTGAGGCGGCGCATGAGTATGCTGCAGGCGGTGCATCTCGCAGTGTCCGAATTGACTAGGCGCAGAAAAATGGCAGACAAAATTGTATTACGGCCGGTGACACAACATGATGGGCAACATGGTGGGAGAAGAGGTTGACGAGGAGAATTGACTTCAAGGGTCAAGACAATGCAACGCTGAGGAAAAAAGGCCACTCAAGACGACTCGGCCTCGCTTGCCCGATGGATCGGCCGCCGCGCGGGGAAGGCAGCTGGCAGGAACCCTCCATCGCAAGTCGTTGGCCATGTAGTACAGGCCTTGCTGTGCTGTATGTGCTCTATATGCTGTAGGGGCTGTAGTGGCCTTGTCATGTATGTACATGTAGGTGTGTACATGCAACTTTGGGCCATATGACCCAAATACAGCGCAGGTCAGCCCAGTTGCCGCAACGGTTAATGGTGGTTGAATCAGAGACACTCAACAGAAGCCACCCAATCGCGACCCTCATTTTCCCCGCTGAAGAGCGCCCCGACTGAGCTTATGTCATCATATCTATCACGTGACCAGACGTTAGGCCATGTTTTCCCATGTGCGCAACACAAGCCGCACGAGCATCCCAACGTCTAGTCCATCAACACTTTGTGATTCTGACTCTACCACGTCTCCTCAACCAGAAGAGACTCTGAAATTCACCCGGCTCCAACATCTTCATTATGCCTCGTCCAGTCAAGAGGCAGAGAGTCACGCGGGCGTCTGCCGCTGCCGCCGCCAAGGAACAATCTCCCGAGCCCGAGCCACCTGCCAACACGGCACACGACGCAACTGAAGCACCACCAGCTCAGGCCACTCCTCGGACAAAAAAGTCGAAATCTAAAAAACGGGCGGCTCCTGCAGACGCGGTACCTGATGCACCCGTCGTGCAATCTCCCACCAAAGAACAACCGGCACCAGCGGAAACGCCTGTCGAGTCGTTGTCAAACCCAACGGCCACAAACCCAGCACCGCAGCAATCAAATGACGCTCCAAGCAAACAAGCGGCTCCAAAAGTCGACGCTGCTCAATTAGCCAAGGACCGCTTAGCCCGCTTCAAGTCGCTGCAAGCCCGAGCAAAGGAGTCGTTGGAAGAGAACCTCAAGGAAGCCACAAAGGAAGTGCAGCGCCTCAACAGCGATACAAGCCAGCTCCCGTCTTTGGAACGTAAACACGCCATTGCGTCTCAAAAGCTGCTCAAGGCAGACGTTGAGGCTGCTGGGGGAGACTTTGAGCGCGAGAGAGCGTGGGACTGGACTGTAGATGAGTGCGACGAGTGGGATAAGCGCGTCAAGAAGAAGGCGGCGCACCGCGATGGAAATGCATTCCGCGACTATCAACAAGAGAGCAACAAGGTGTACAAGCGGCAGCTGCGCAACATCAAGCCCGACTTGGAACAATACGACAAGCAAAAGATGGCAGCTGTGGAAAAGGCGGCGGCCTCGGGCGGGCTCGACATTGTGGAAACGGAGAATGGCGAGCTCATTGCCATTGACAAGGACGGCTCTTTCTACTCGACGGCAGACTCGACCAACTTTGCGCAAAACAAGCCAGACAAGGCCGCCGTGGACCGCTTGGTGCAAGACTTGCGCCGCGCCGAGGATCAGCGGCTCAAGAAGAGGAGGGACCGCATGGCTGACCAGGGCGACCAGGGCGACGTTACGTATATTAACGAAAAGAATAAGCAATTCAACCAGAAACTGGCCCGTTTTTACGACAAGTACACGGCCGATATTCGCGACAGCTTTGAGCGAGGCACCATGATATAAGCATTCTGGGATCAAGGAGACTTTTTTATTATTGCTGGAGCAGCCGGTGTTTTTTTGTTTAAGAAAGAATTACACAAAGTATATAACAGCTCTCACTTGGCGCCTTGTCCGCGTCGCTCATGAATTTCACAACATGGCCTTTCTCCATGCCTTTCCGGAAAGCTCCAGTATCTCTGGAAGCTCGACGGGCCCCTTGGTGGCATCGTCACTCAGGCCCTCGACGACTGCCTCGGCCACCAGGTCCACCTTGAGCGGCTTGGTGCCCACCGCGCCGAGAAAGTCCTTGAAGGAGCGGCGCGTCAGGTCATTAAAGGCAGTGCCAGCGCCCACGAAGGCGGCCATTCCCATGGTAAATATTCTCGAGGGATCGTACATGAAGGGCGGGCGGAAGAAGAGGGAGCGCATTTGCGGAAAGTTTTGCGAAATGGCCACCTCTGCCTCGCGCTTTGTAGAAAGATAGCGAGGCGGCATAATGGGACCGCCGCCACAGGCCGAAATGTAGCCAAAGGCGGCGACGTTTTCCTCTGCCGCATGCCGGGCCAAGGCAATGGCGCTGTCGCGATTCATAGCCTCGTACGAGAGCTGAAGCTTGGGGTCATTGGGCTTGATATCCTCCTGGGGCGCCCGCTCGAGCGGATTTGCGCCCAAGTTTCGCGTCTGCGAAGCAAACAGGGTGCGCAAGGCAGCCAGCGGTGACTCGCGGCCCGACACGAGGCCCTTGTAGTCGAGCTCGAACAGGATGCCCATGCTGTGCACCACGTAGTCTGCGCCGCGGAGCAGCGAGGCATACGTCACGGGGCGAAGCACGTCGGCGCGCTCCCACGACACCTTGTGAGCCCACGGCGGCGCATCGGGGCTAGATGAGATGGTTTTCCACTTGGGTTCGCCGGAGCGGCTGTCCGGGTGTCAGTCTGCCCTTGGTTACGGTGAAGAGGAAGAGTTGGATAAAAAGGATTGGGTTTTAATGTGTGAGGCGGGGGGGAGATACCTAAGCGACGTGACTTCCCAACCGCGCGCAACGGCGTATTTGCAAATCCGCGATCCAAGAAATCCACTTCCACCACATACTACAAGTCGTTTTGCTGCTGTAGACATGGCCTTGTCAAGTTTGCTTGGACAAAGAGGGGTCAAAGCTCCAGAGCTTCCGCCTAGTCGCGCTGCGGATGCGAGTAAATCACAAAGCAAAGGCGTGAGAATCGGACATGTAGGGTGAGATGCGTGAAGCCTGCGCGTACAAGTCGTAAAGATGGAATATGACGCGCAGTTGGAAAGATTGAATGGTGTAGGTAGACTCTTTTGGAAAAAGGGCGGAAAAAAAAAGTCATGAAACCATGGGTGACGTGCTAATGTATGTATTGTACTGGTATATATGTACTGGTATATATTGCTCCTGGACACTAGCACAAAATCTCCGCTGGGGCAAAAACGAACATTTGTTAATTCGACTTGGAATGTTTTTTTGTCAAACTTGTAAAATTAAACATGTCTTGTATCCCTCTTGGTGCATATTTGCCCTCATTGACAAGCTGAGCTCGTTACTTGCAGCGGTACACTACCTCGAGATGGAGATGCAAGGACCATGGGCTGCTTACTCACAAAGCCAGCAGAAAACCCTCTAACCACTTCATCGCTCGGACAAAACAGACCAACACGATCAACGCCATCATCTCAAGCTAGGAATATCTCCTTCTAGTCGACACTCGCGTCCCCGTCAGCCAATGAATATACGCACCATGCTCGTGAGCCGCGCGCTGCATCTCGAATAGCGTCCCTCCTGCCAATCACCCCCCCACAACTCCATGACTAAGCCCCAGTATTCAACACCAACCCTCTATTGTCTGCCAGACAACTAAATCCTCGCCGCCAAAACAACCCCCCCTCCACACCCACACCAAGCATGGCGCCCTCGAACCAACTCGGCCGCCGCGTCAAGCTGACGCAGATTCGGCGCCCATTTGTCGTTGGCACCACAGCCTTGCCCTTTTCCGACTCGAATCCCAAGCCGCCAGGCACGCCCGAAAACCATACCCACTCGTGGCAAGTCTTTGTCAAGGGCCTCGAGGACACTGACATCACATATTGGGTACGGCGCGTTCAGTTCAAGCTGCACGAGTCGATTCCCAACTATATCCGCAGTACGCTCCCTCCCTCTCTTCCAAAATCTCCTCGGATGAATACCTCACCCAAAAACACTTTGCCCACAATAACTTTTCCACCCCTCTTTAAATCAAGCCTTTTACTAACAAATACCCCCCCCCCTATCAAGTGATTGAAGGCCAAACCGGCAAACCCTTCGTCGTCAACGAAACAGGCTGGGGCGAATTCGACATCGCCATCAAGCTCTACTACGTCAACGAATCTGGCGAAAAGCCCCAAACCCTATACCACTACCTCCGCCTCCACCCCTATGGCCGCACCGAAGAAGAAAAACAAGCCATGGTTATGCAAAACGGCCAAGTCCGCTCCTGGTCGTACGAGGAACAGCTCTTCAACGAACCCTACGAAGCCTTCTTCAACCTCCTCACCGCTGGCGCCGTGCCGCGCGGCTGGTCCGCCGCCAAGGGCAAGGGCAAAGGCAAGGGCAAATCCAGACTTCCGCCACCGCCCCTGCCTGAGCCAGACTCGGGCGACGTTTGGGAACACTCGGCCATGATTCCAAACCATAATCGCCCCGGCCAGCCTTTTAGTCGCGAGACGGAGGCGGCAGAGGCCAAGAAGCTGCAGGACGCGCGCCTCCGCACCGAGGAGCTGACGGGCAAGCTCATGACGGACATTAAGGAGCGTGAGCTCTTGCTCGCAAAGCTAAAGGCGGAAAACTTGGCGGCCGTGGCTGCCACGCGTCCGGCTTAGAAGGCTAGGGTGCGCAGGCCAAGTCGAAGATTTGATAATTCTTCCCCCTTCTAATTCGTTGCATCGTGTTGCTTTTTGCTCGCTTGGCCCCGCCATGCAGCAAACACGCAGCACGCACAGCTTGGCAGAAGCAGCCTCTGACGACAAGACGCCGACTCGACGCTAATGGCGCCCCCCGCCCCCGAAATGTCCACACTAAAGTCTAGACGACGAGCTTGGCGCACCTCGTCCCTTGATCATGCTGTTGAAGAGCCACCACGAATCACAACCTCTGCATACAAGGGGGCTTTGTCGAGCGGCAAGCAGCATTCACACTCACATGATACCCGAGCCTCGTGCTAAACAGAGGCTCAGACTTTTGACTGCACAAAAGTCACCAAACTACATGTCAACCCCCTCGAAACCTTTGAGCGCAGCAGAGAAAAAGCTAGCACCAAGTCTACACGGCTCAAAAGAGTCGTCATGGGGTAGTATATCAAAGACTTGACCCCAGCCAATCACCAAATTATTGAAAATCGCTTAAGTTCAGTTCACATCAAAGCCCACGTCTCTGTGGCTTGAAAAGTGTATATACATGCACGGCAATACACTACACCAGACTCACTCCTCCCCATTTCACCCTCCCCCGCTAGACTTGCCAAAATATATTCCAAAAGGCTCGCGTCAATACCTCTAGTCACAAACCACTCCCTCAACCCCAGGCACATAGAATACCAATGCTCGTAGCATAAATCTAATTGGAGTGGTATTTTTTTTTCCTCTTTCTTCTTTTTTAAAAAAAAAATCACGTAGCATTCCATTTTTTTTGCCATGTCCCGCCGGCAAAACCTCTCCCCCCAATCCATGCTTCCAAAACCAAAAAAAGTAGAGCTCCATTCCCCATTTTCTTTCTTCCAATCTCATTACTCCCTCTCCCCTTTTTTTTTAATTCACGCCAAGGTGAGCAGCCCGCTTGCACAACAAAGGGAAGAAGAAAAAAAGAGAGCCATGTAACGAGTGAATGAAAAAAAAAAGTGAAGAGTAGGGAAAAGAAAAAAAAAACCCCCATCGAGATTTTTACATCCCCAGGTTCGCATCCAGGGCACATTCTTCATACTATTCATCATACCCTTAATCGCACAGACTAGCAAGAGCACACACGCTCCGCAAAACGCACCAAGAAATTAAGAAAAAAAGAAAAGAAAAGAGTCATGCATGTACATGAGCCAGGCAGAAATGCGTGCTTCCTCACCCAGTACAAAGTTGGACAAGAAGGAGAGAGTGGTGAGAAGGGAAAAAAAATAAAGAAAAAAAGTGGGTGAGTGCAGATGAATGTGGATGAATATAGACACCAAAAAGACTTTTCTTCGCCTCATACGTCATGACAAGCTCACCCGGCCTTGCATGCTCATAGAAGCTACTCTTTTGCTTCCCATGTCTTGAGAGTTCTTCTCCAGATATGCTCCTTTTTCTGCCCTGCATGTCACGCAAGCTCTTTTTGCCTCGCACGCCAAAAAAAAAGACTCGCCCCGCCTCGTATATACACGGCTTTCGCCATCAAGGCTCAATGCTTCGTAGCAGCCTCGTACGCCGGCGGTGGATGCTCAGCATCATCCCACAGGCTGTCGCCATGGCGCTTCTTCTCGTCGTACACACGACGCGCAATCTCGCCCGCCATCTTCATGATCCACGCCTGTTCCAAAATGACGGAGCATGTATCCGAGTTGCTGCACCCGTGCTCCTGGCCAGCGTCGTACATGTCTTCCCTAGCCTTGACTGGGGCAGAGTCATATGGCTCAAGGACAGCTTCCGTCTGCTCGAGTGCGTGTCTGCTCGGCCTGGTCCGCAATGCATCTGCTGCACGAGGCTCGGGTGAGGACAGAGACGCCGACCCTGCCTCTTGGTGTGCAGGTGCAGAGCGCTCCTGATTGGCCTCTTGGGTTTCAGTCTCGTACTCTTCAGGAACAGAATCCGGCATAGTCTCAGAGGGAAGAGTTCGCATAGAAGCATCATCAGAAATGGGCTCAGAGACATCATCTTCAGAGCCATCAGCTTTGGGCTTGGCACGTCGCAGATTAACCACTCGCGTCTTCTTCTTGCGACCAGGCCGCGAACGATGGCCAGGTCCATGAGTCAAGCTGGCAGCCAAGGAGCCAAGACTAATAGTTGAAGATCTCGACGGCATGCTGCCCTGCATGGTGCTGCCCGAGTCGGAAAAGGTATAAATGGTACTAGCACCCGAGGGCAGCGAGTACGTTCGTGGAAGACTGGGTGCAGGAGTCACCGACTCGGAGCGGTCTGCGTAGCCTGACCAAGCTCGAAAGACAACGTCTCGTATGCCAGGTGAGAAGAGGGATAGCGTCCGATGCGAGTCTGTCAGCGCAGCCAAACGCAGCAGGTTTTTCTGCGAGAACAAGGACTGCATCTCGCTGCCGCCATTGAGAGCAATTTCAGAGAGAGCATTAGGGTCCACCAGGTTGCCATGGAAATCGACCGGATCAGCAGGTGGAATAGCAAACGGATCAATGGCTTTTTCGTCATCGCCAGTCTCTTCTGGTGGCGTGTCTTGGCCCTTGTTGGCTTGATCGGGACACCAAAGGTGCAACGACAGTCGATGAATAATGGCTGGCAACTCCTCCATCATCAGGTTGCGCAACTGTTGCTCAATGGTTCTTTGTAGGTAGTCGCGCACAAATTGAATCGAGTCAAAAGTCGACGACACCTTGAGCGACTCGAGGGGATCATTGCGGAAAACCAGCGTCAAGCCTTTTTGCTTTGAGAATACGAGAATTATAAAAGCCGATAGCTTGATTTCCGATAGAGTGATGGAGAGCGGTATTGTCAAGCCCGAGGCCGCTGCGAGCGGCTGTGGGGAAGTAAAGGTGGGTTTCGAGTAGAGGTAAGTGTTGAGAGGATTGGCCTGTGGATATGACCCCATGTTAGCTAGATCCCATATAATCCCAGTCAACTTGCATATAGCATCGCAAACGAAACAGGGATAGGCCATTTCCAATCTCTCCCAAAACGCGTGATTCTGGCAAGCAAGAGCGCAGCGCGTCGCATGAATTTGCATGAAACCTCTGTATTTGTTTGTGATGAAGCAAAAAAAAACAAGTAACCTGATGGGATTCTGCATGTGACGAGTGCCAGAGGATTCAGGTCATCTGAGCACGGAATTCGCGGGCAGCACTGAAACTGCCTCGCGGAGCGTAGCAAACAACATGAACACTGGATGAGCACGTCGGGCGCAGGCACGCACACGGAGGGTTGTGCTGGATAGCAAAAGCAGCAGACGGGCACTTTCTGGAACCCGAAGTGAAACAGCTTGTGGTGAAGAATCAACAACGTACCTGGACTCTGGTCTTGAGAGTAAGAAAGGCATCGCCCGAGTAGCACATTTTGAATATACCGCGAAACCTGTCCTCGGCCAAGTCGCCAATCTCGAGAATCTCCAAGTCGGGAGGGAGAGTGCCAAGATTGAACTCGCTAACGAGAATATCGTCGACAATAATGGGCGGCTTGGGCGACTTGTTGAGCGCCTTGGTCAAGAGATCACGAGCGCGGCGGTAAAAGTCGGCATCGGCCGTCAACGGCGACCAGTTGAAGTTGAAGGCCATGGTGATATGGCAATTGCAATGGCGCAATCATGGAGCAGTGGTGGTGCCGGCGGCGCCGAGGGCTTCCACGCTGGATTAGGGGATTACTCGCGGCGGGCGGCGGTTTGCAAAAAAAGAAAAAAAAAAGAAAGGGGTCGAGGGAGCAAGGAGAGTCGACGACGGGAGCGACTCGATGCTCGACCAAGAGTCGATTAATAGCCAAAAGGTTTGCTGCTAGGTGGATGAGATGCAAAGGAGGAGCAAGGTGAGATGGAGGGCAGCAAAAGTGTGCGGCTGCTGCTCCGGTATGACGCTATGGCGGAGCCAAGTCTTTACCGGGCAACGATTTTTTTTGCCATTTTCCTGCTCTGCCTTGTGTTGTGACGGGCTTTACGCACTAACAATTTCTGCTCCGGGACCAGCCGACGCCCTGCCGACAGGCCATACCCTAGAGCGGTGGATACCTACTAGTAGTAGGGTGTATATATGTACACATGTACATGCATTTCTTTAGCCGTGCAAGTTGTTTACCGGCCGTGTTTTTGTCTCACAGACGTTTGCCTTTTACACATTACAGTCGCCTTGCGCCCAAGAGACAACACAGAGGGCCTACATGGATAACGCAGGTTGATGAGGGGTCGTGTACCAGCAGCCTTTTTGTTGCTATTGCTCGCTCGCTCGGCTACTGGCTACAACGCGACCGACTAGCGGCCTGGCCTGCCCTAAACAAGAAAGCTGTCAAAAAAAAATTAGCGTCGGCCTCGTTTCTCGGCGCCTGGCGAGCCCCAGGTATTCGGTAGCCTAGTAGCACGACGGATCCAACCACGGCGAGGCGCGCCACACCACTTCGACAGTCCAAAAGAGGGATAATCCAATTGGTCTGGGTACATGACACGAGCAAAAAAAAAGCCCTTGGCAAGAGACACTTGACAAGCGACGAGGGAAAAAAAAAAAGGAGCGCTTAACGGTGACGATGAGCTGATGCACTAGACGCAGCAAGACGAGACAAATATTTTTTTATTCATTTCAACACCTTTTCTGTCCTTGTTGTGCAAAAGAAGCATGACTCTGTCGCAAAAAGGAAATTTGTGGCTCAACCAACTCCTTTTGGCCTGCGCCTCTTGCTCCTTTTGCCTCGTCGCGTCGCTGCCAAAACAGCCTCTTCCCTTATTCCATGCTGTAGTACCATGCGCAGCGCCTTTGCAGTTCCTTGCATGCAGGGCCGCGGCCCTCGATCCAGAGAGGGCTCCATTGGCTCGCCGCCCGTGTCACCCCAGCTGACGGCTCCGTCTGGCCTGACCTCAGCCCCCAAACAAGGCCAGCCCGTGGCTCAAGCCTGTCGCAGCAGCGCCGCCGCCGCGGGCAGCAGTGCTGGCTCCAACTCGGAGTCTTCAATTCTCTCGTCGCTCGGCCTCGGCCCTCAAGACGCGTGGTTGACGCCAGAAGACAGCATGGTCCTGGTCAAGCAGCTCTCGCACTCTCATCCACGCCCCATCAAGCGTCTTCCTCGAGGCACCAAGCCCGTCAAGCTCATTGGCGAAGGCGCCGCAAATGCCGTTTTCCAGCTCAAGCTGCCGCCCCACGGCAAGCCCGCGAGCTCCGACTTTACCGGTACATGGCCATCCTCTGTGCCTCGTCTGTGTCTCTGGCCACAGCTTCCCCAATATCAAGACGCTTCTCCTCCTTGGCCGCGATATCCAATGCTGACTTGCACGCTGCAAACAAAAAGGCCTGCTCCTCAGAGTCTCCAAGGTGCCCTGTCGCAACCATGCCGCCACCTTTAATTATCCCTCGCAGCAAGACTTTTACCTGCGCTCAATCAAGCCTCTGCTCGATGGCTATGCCGTCAAGCAGGAACTCGTCATCCTCCACAACTCGGGCATCGTAGATGAGCTCAACAACTTTTTGCAAAGCATTGACCACTGCCGCAAGGCCAAGTTTAGAGGCTCCTTCATCGGCAAGACACACTGGGGCTTTCTCGTCGAGGACATGCGCCCACAGAGTAAGACTGCCCCTTGTAACAAGTACTCCTCTCCCTCTTGTGCACTCCCCTCGGCTTACCAAGTCTTGATGGAGACGGGGGGGAAAAGACCCTGATGAATACATCTTGGTCGAGTTCAAGCCCAAGTGGCTTTCGCAGTCTCCCAGCGCGCCCAAGGACGCTATTCGCTGCAGGCAGTGTGCCATGGGCCTGCGCAGCCTGGTGCTGGATCCATCCGCCGATGCATCGCTGCCGCAAAACAAGCCATGTCCATTGGCGCTCAGCAACGGCCTTGCCGTACCCTCGCACGTCAGCTCGCCCCTTCGCATCGCGCCCAAGCTCGCCCAGGAGGGCAGCGATGTGCGCTTTGCAGACGCCCTCCAGCAGGTTGCCAATCACGTCGCAATCCAGAAGCTTCGTCTCCAGCAGGATCGCCACGACAAAAAGGGCCCGTTGCATGCAAAGCCGACGGACCGCTTCATCATTGCCATGACGCTGCGCGACTGCACCTGCTTTGTCCGCATCCACCGCCTTTGCCGCTCCGTCGAGCTCCGCATGGGCGACTTTGATCGCAAAGATCCCCTCGTCAAGCTCGATCGCTGGCGCCAGGCCGAGCAGGATCTCATTGACGGCGGCTTTTACACGGCCGAGTGGATCCTGTGCCGTGGCTCGTGCTACCGCCCGCCCACGCTGTGTGCCCTCGAGTTTTCCTCGCTGAGTCGCAGCAAACTGCCAAGAGTCCTCAACATCCACGACATGGAAGCCCGAGACGCAAATCCGAGCCAGGCCTGTCCAGACGTGCAGCTGCCCATGACCACCCATAGCACTGATGCCCTTGCTCTGCACCGCCTGCTCAATGGCTTCAACAAGGGCGTCTCGTATGACCTCGAGTCGCTTGTCGCCGAGCCTCTGCAGAGTCAGAGTCAGTGACGGCACTCTCCTTGAGACGCCCTCTTTCTTTCTCTCTCTTTCTCTTTTTTCTCTCTCTCTCCCTCTCTCCCTCTCTCTGTCCCTCTCTCTCTCCCTCCTCTCTCTTCTCCCTCTCTCTCTGTCTCTCCCTCTCTCTCTCTTCTCCCTCTCTCTCTCCCTCTCTCTGCCTTGCACCTAGCTTGAGGATAGCGGGCAGCTGCTGGCCATATAATGCTGGCCGCGGGAAAGCGCATTTCGGTCCTTTTGTCTTGGTCACAAATGATTGGCGTTGGTGGTACAAGCGCTCTGAGCTTTTTGGGGGTAATACAGCATACCGGGTGACAGCACGGTGTTCGCTATGCTTGCCTGTTTCAGTCACGATGGCTTTGGCGCAGGCCTGCCATTTGATAAGATGAGAGTAAAAAGATGGAGATGGAGATGGAGAGCAAAAGCACAGGGAGCATGCTACACCCCCCAAAGGTTCTCTTTGCATCCAAACCAATTAATGAAACATTGTTTCTCTTCTATTCCCCTTTTTGTGTGTGTTTTTTTCTTTCTCATCTCTCTTGTCACATGGCCTCTATGCCTTTTGTCCAATGTAATGTAACGCACGCTCAACGCTATACGCCCGCCACGCTGAAGCTCAGTAAGCTGCCGGCCGACAGACCAATGACGAGGAAAAGACCCATGAAGCTACCCGATGCTTCTCGCTCGCTTTGGTCGACCCAATCGCCGGCGGCCATCATGATTGTCGAGCCCAGCCAGCCATTGGTCAAGCCCATGAAGAGCTGAACAACAATGAGGTAGAACCAGTCACTCTTGACCACGGCGCCACGGCCGCCAATGTTGCAGAGTAGGTAAAGAGGTAAATGTGCAGTGCGGCAAATGGCGAGCAAAAAGAGGACCAGAGGTCTTTGGTCAACAGGCGTGGGCATGACAGAGATGATGCGCCCGCCAAGATCGCCCACGTTCCAAAAGGTAAAGGCAAGAGGCACAAAGGCAGCAGGGCGATATATAGGAGTGGCATGAGCGGCATCGCGTATTGAAAAAATCTTTGCGGTAAAGACGGGAAAGAACATTGTGACGGCAAAGGTCAGAGCAATGCCGAGCGCGAGCCAGCGGAGCTTGCCAAAGAGATGGCGCAGCGCAACTCTCTTGCGTGGCGCGGGCTGAGCATCTTGCAGTTCAGTGGCTGCATCGGCGGCATACGCAGCTGCGCGGCTGGCAACGATGCGCTTGTGTCTCTGCACCAGAGGAATCAGGGCCAGCAAGGCCGCCACGGAGATGACAACGGCGGCGAGGAAGTAGACAAAGGCCGACTTTTCGGCCCGTTGAGCCCCATTTTCCTTGCCGCCGGGGGGTGGGCCCGCGTCGGTGTGGTCACGCTGTAGCGGCGGAAAGATGAGGACTGCTGCAACCTGGGCAATCGAGGGCAGCACGCCAGCGATTCCCTGGCCAGCCATGACGGCCTGCATGTACTCGGGGCGACCAAAGCTCCCGGCAAAGGCAAAGGCGCCGTTTTGGAGGAGGCCAGTAGCCCAAGAGGCACAGGCAACAATGACGAGGACAAAGGCAAAGTAGGAGCCAGGCCCCGAGTTGAGAAATAAGGCCGTCGAGGCAGTGAGGAGGGAAAAGATGACGGCATTCATCATGAGGGCGAGGTTGATGCGAAAGGGATACGAGGCGTTGCGCTGCACATGGGTCAGGAGCAGCATGGCAGCCAAGTTTGTCAAGGTGGAAATGGTTAGAATGGCCGACTGAAAGTTGGCGTGGATCCAGGCGTTGTCTGCAAAGCGCGAGGCAAAGTAGGGCGCCGCGGCAAGAAACATGTTCCTAGGCGTCCCGTCAGAACAGGGCCCATGCCCAATCTCACAGACGACACGGGCAGCACGCACCAGGCCCAGAGCATGGCGATGCCCAGGAAGCAAAAGATGGAGTACTCGAGCCATGAAAAGGGAATCTGGTGCTGGCTGCGGCTGGCAGAGGGCCGACGGGGCGAAGAGTCTTGGTCAACATCAGCGCTTGGTATTGGCTCATAGTCGGCCGCGGGCGACGGACGGCTCTCCATTGTCTTGTCTAGTCCTGGGGCAGAGAGATAGAGAGAGCGTCGGGCTGTGAGAACAAGACGCGATGGGGAGCTTGTGGATGGGTCTCTCTTGGTGAGGCCCGGTGCAACAGTGGTTGAAGCTGCACAATGGCCTAGCTGTAGAGGAAGCAAGAATAAAAAGGAGCAAAGTTTTTTTTCCCTCCCGATGCAACAGTAAGCTGTATTCCTGGTCAAGATGTCGTCAAAGCCATGTGCTCTAGACTGTGTAGCCCAAAGAACTGCCCGAGTCAGCTATCGCCACCGCAATCGTCTGCACAGCGAAGGGGAAAAAAAAAGAATTTTGCCAAGCCCCGAGGCTTGCCCAAAAACGCGAAAAACAACCGAGTGGCAAGGCTTGCCGCGTGCAACGGGTCACGCTCGGAAACTTGTCATCGGTGGCTGCGTCTACGACTTTTTTTTTTTAATTATTTCTTGCGTCTTGTGCCTCGAGCCGTGGCCAGCCCAAGCGCGAGCGTCACGGGGTTAGGCCGACGGGACGGCACGCCAAGTCTTTTCCTAATCCGGCCTGAATGCTGCTGAGCCATTTGTTGAGGCGTTGCAAGGGAGACGGCTTGGAGGGGGGGGAAGTCCTTGGGTAGAAGCATGACATGCCTTGCATCTGCGAGATGGATAACGAGTAGGAGGGGGGGGGGGGAGGAGCGGAGAGATGCGACAGGCCTTTGCCAGTCTTGCTCGTGTCGCGAGCTTCAAGGGGCACAAGCCTCAGCGCTTACATAAGCGGGGCAGCTTTGCCAGCTTGGCTTCAACGACTTCTGCCAGACGAGCTTGTGCCTGGCCAACACATTGACAATTCAAACGTGGGCAAAGAACCAATCAGTCGCAGAGCCCCGCCGTGGCACGGCATGGATACAAGGGCGCACACAATCAGGCAGACCGGATTGCTTGGTTCCGTTTTCTTATTTTTTTTGGGCTGACATTGGTTGCGTGGCCAAGACGGGGCCTTTACTTTTTTGCTGGCCGTCGGGTTCCCACCATGGCTGCTGCACAAGCAAAGCCAGAGGCTCGCTAGATGGACGCAAGCAGCAGCAGCTTTGCGACGCGCGTCTTCGTTTCTCTTGTCGTCAAGCAGCCGCCATGCCTGCGTCTCCGCGCCTGGATGACGGCTACGCGAATGGCCTGGACCACGACGGGCGCGGCAAGCCGCCTCGCTCCAAGCGCCTGAGCATCACGCAGCGTCTGCGCGACACGTTGAGCCACGTCGGCCGCCACTCGTCTGCCACGGCGGCCGCCCCGCCAGCCAAGCAATCGCCCATTCCGCGCATCAGGCTGTGGCTCGACGCGTGCAATGCCCACCACGGCCGCCACTGCAGCGGCCAGGCCGACGACGACATTGCCACCTGGCGCCCCGTCCGTCTCATCGATGCCGTCGACCGCTGCCTGGTGCTGGCAAAGCCCACGGACCGATATACAGCGCTCAGCTATGTCTGGGGCACGGAGCGCGCTCGCGACGGGCCCGACGCGGCGGCGCAGCTCCTCAGCTCCAATGCCCAGGACTGGCAGCTGGGCCTCCCCGACAAGGGCATCCCGCGCACCATGCTGGATGCCATTTGGCTGTCCAAGAAGCTGGGCGTGCGCTACATTTGGATCGACCGCCTGTGCATCATGCACGACGACGCCGCCGACCGCGCCGACCACGTGCAGCACATGGCCTACCTCTTTGCCAATGCCTACCTGACCATTGTGGCGGCCCACGGCGACGTCAATACCGGCCTGCTGGCCCTGGACCCGCGCCGCCTGGCCCGCAGCCCCAGGGCCGGCAGCCCCGACCACGCCGACTTGCTCGCCGCCTCCAAGTGGCAGACGCGCGCCTGGACCATGCAGGAGCTGCTCTACGCGCGCCGCGCCGTCTTTTGCTTTGAAGAGGCGGTGACGTGGGAGTGCCACTGCCAGCTCTGGCAGGCCTCGACGTCGCCCAGCGTCGTGCGCAGCAAGCGCAACGAATGTACCAGCCGCCAGTCGCTCGCCGCCCACGCCTTTGAGCACGCGCCCTGGCCCGACATGGACGAGTATGCGCGCATCGTCATGGACTATAGCGCGCGCAAGCTGACCTTGGTGGACGACTCGCTCGCCGCCCTCGAGGGCACCATGTACGTCCTCTCGACAATCTTTGACGGCGGCTTCGTCTACGCCATGCCCGCCATGTTTCTCGACATTGCCCTGCTCTGGCGCCCGCAAGCCACCATTCGCCGCCGCGCCTTTTCGCACCCGCCCTTTTTGCCCTCGTGGTCCTGGCTCGGCTGGTGGTTTGACGGCATCCCCGTCGACGTGTTGCTATGGCGCGCCGCATGCGACTATGTCGAGGCCGCTCTGCCCGCCCAGCGCTCCCACCATGCCCGCCGCTTCCAGCCCTCGCATTCCTTTAGGATCCGCCCCGTCGTGACGTGGTACCTGACTGACCGCACAAACACCATGCCCGTAGCCACCAGCGGCCTGCACCACCGCGACTTGCGACTGCGCCGCAGCTCCGCCGCCCCTCTGCCCCCCGGATGGTCCCGCGCCGGCTCGCACTTTCAACACCACTCTGACCACTCCACCCTCTTCAAATACCCCATCCCCGTGCAAGACTTGCCCCAGGACCCCGACTACCTGCCCCGCCCGCCCCCTCCGCCTCCCCCGGGCCCCCTCCTCTCCTTCAAAACCACTTGTGCCTTTTTCGACGTCGACTACGCCATCTCCATGGTGGTCAAGGACAAGCCCAACCCGCCCCTTGCCGTGGGCAATATCTGGAGCACCGCTGGTAAATGGATTGGCGAGCTGCGCGCCCACGACGCCTGGCTCGGCGTCCAGTCGTCAAACTATGACGGCCAGGAAAAATTGGAATTCATTGCCATTTCAATCGCAATGGAGCGCCGCGCCTCGTACGTCTTTAGCCTCGATCGCTTCGAGGAAAACATGGACAAGGACGAAATTGTCGAATTCGTCAATGTCTTGTGGATTGAGCGCATCGCTGGTATTGCCTATCGCCGCGGCCTCGGCCACGTCTTGCTCGAGGCCTGGGAGGCACAGGCTGGAAACGAGGTTGACATTTTACTAGGCTAGTTTATTTACCTTTTTTTTTTCTTTTTTTTTCTTTTTTTTTTTTTCTTTGGCCAAGTCGAGACACCCCGTGTCTGTTTTTTTTTTTTNNTTTACCTTTTTTTTTTCTTTTTTTTTTTTTTTTTTTTTTTCTTTGGCCAAGTCGAGACACCCCGTGTCTGTATTTTTCTTTTTTTTTTTTTCTTTGGCCAAGTCGAGACACCCCGTGTCTGTATTTTTCTTTTCTTTTCTTTTCCTTGACCAAGTCGAGACACCCCGTTTCTGTATTTCTTTTCTTGCTTTTTCTTTCTCTATACCAAAAAAAAACAAGAATTCTAGAACCTCGTATACCATCCCAAAAACTTTGTTGCTCCTCTCCCCCCTCCGTCCTTGTTGCTAATAATAACCAAGCTTAGCATTCCTCGCTTTTAGCGACACTAAATGCTCCTCTTGACGTAAATTATTGCCAAGCGTTGCGACGCAGATTATAAGCATCCAACACCACCCATTACTAACAAAATCGTAGCCCAACACGACGTGTATTTTTCCCATCGCCTCTTACTTTTACAGAGGAAGAAAAAAAAAAGAGAGAGAGCGGATAAATAGGTAAACAATAAACACTTTTGCTTCTCCATCACTGCAACGCTTTTTACAAGGACGCAAAAGCACCCCAGGTCTGCCAATTGCCGTTTAGGGTAAACCCCATAACCCGATATAATACTGGCAATCATGTGACCTGCAGCACACCTCTTTCCAATGTCTTCCCTGCCCCAATGTGACTTACCCCAATGTAACATACACGACGCTACCACTCTCTGGCCAACAAGTGAAAAGACAACCTCAGCCAGCCATCTCACCCTCTCGCCAAGGAAAAAAAAAAGAAAAAGGGAAAAAAAAAAAAAAAAGTAACATCGCCTCTCGCTCACTAGCAAGCTTCAACATCTTGCTTCGTGCCCGTCAAGTGGCTCGCTTCACTTTCCTCAATACCCCCAGTTTAAAAAAAAAAAAAAAAAAAAAAAAAACACTCGGCACACCAACTTTCATGATTGACACAAGCGCTATATATCGCTAACCCTCGTCTCCGCCTCTCGCTTACGCTCCACCACCCAGCCCGCCCGCTTCTAGGCCCAATTTGCCTTGAGCCACCTGATGCGACACTGTGTCAAAATCCATTCATGCAAAGTACATGGGCTGCTCCCGCTAACTCTTGTTGCTGTGCGCGGCTGGCCTCTACCATGTCGGCTCTCTCCGTCCCACCCTCCTCTCCTTCTCTTGCACCCTCCGTGCCCGACAGACTTGGCCTCAAGATTAAAGAGATGAATCTGTGTATGAACCTTTCGGATAAATCCCGCGTGACATACAGTCAAACAAGATAATCAACGCCATCGACACCGTACAATGCTGTCCCGCAACGCCTGCAAGCAAAGTAAATATGGAGCAAGATACATTGGCTGGTGGCCTCTCAATGTCCGTCATTGGCAATTCCAACAATGGCCAAAACGGCGCCACTCCAGCCCCTCATTCATTGTCAAAAGAAGTGAGTATAGATCTTGGAATTTTCATGCACTTCCATTTCCTGTGCCTAGTCAGTCATCTTGTCCATCTAGCCTGGCAATTCTCAACACTCACCATCTTGAACGTGTTGAGCTCCTCCTTGATCTGCTGAGCAAGCATTGGTGTAAGTCGGTTGCACGTGGCAACATCTCCCCGTCGGTCGTACTCCTGGCTCGGCCAAGTGTCATGAAAAACAATGCGTGGAGAAAACGTTGCGCTGCGCTTGCCAAGACCCTGCGGCGTTCCTGGAGGGCTTCTCGTGTCTTGACGAAGTCGCAGTGCCGACATGAAGTAGTCCTCGTTGCCAATGGCAATCGAGCCTGTCCGCTTGTGGCCCTGAGTTTCGTCATTTGGAGTGCTTGGAGCACTCGAGCTGGGCGAGTCGGCTACAGCTGGGATATTAGGCAATACCAAGTCGGGAGAAGATTCGGTTGGGCGAACAGAGGGGCTTGAAGAACCTGTTTCACCAGTCAGCCAGTCTTGCAAAAAATAAAAACTGCAAGCCCTTCTGACGGCACAATGACATACGCTTCAAAATGCCCTTTCGCACGGCTGCAAGAACCTCGGCGCGTTCCTTATCGCCACCCATGATGCTCTTGCGCGAAGCTGCGTGATCGGTTCCTGTAGGACTGACGCCGCCTTGGGCCATTTCCGGTACCCGTGAAGCATCAAGCGAGTTACGCTCCAAATGAGGGAATCCGGTGCCACCATTGGCCGCAGATGGATCAGCAGTCACATTAACCCGCTGTGTTTCAGCCTCAACGGTAATCATGGACACCGTGGCCTGGCTCGCCTCGGGAGCAAGTGCCTCTGCAGAGGGAGCACCAAGAATCGACTTGGGCCTAAAGAGACCAACAAGCGATCGCGTGCTCTTCTTCATGCCGCGGCCCATCTTGCGAATCATAATGGAGGCAGATGATGCCGTCGACGAAATGGACAAATTATCCGTGGATCCAAAGAAGCGTCCACCATAGATGCTGGTTCCAATACCAGCAGCCTCCTGTGCTTCAGCAATGCGAGCCTGCTCAGACTCATAAGCCTCCTCTGTCGATGGCTCCTTGTAAAGTTTAGGCGATTCGCCCTTGTCCGTGCCATCACTGTCCCCGCCTGCTGCTTTGCGGAAATCGGCCGCACTGCCAAACGAGAAGGCTCTCCGCAATCTCGACGTCTTGTTCTTCGACTTGCCTCCCTTTTGATTAATAGCAGCTAGATGTTTGGCTGCTGGAGAGTCCAGCTTCCCAGCAGCCGATCCAGAAGGCAGAGGAGATGAGGTTGAATCATCAGCGGCATCGTTGGCCGTCGTCGCTGGCTTAGACAAGGGAGAAGGGCTGTGCGTGCGCTTAGCAGCATCAGTAGACGAGACACGGGGAGGAACGTTGACCGTCCTGGCGTAGTCATTCTTGATCGAGGCCTCATCCGTAGACGTAGACGAGTTGGCAGTAGGGATAGACGTATTTCGGCTGGCCTTTATCCTCATCGTCAGTTACCAATTCATCACTTGACCAACCCACGTCTCCGTGTACAACTCACCGAAGAGGGCCGTGAATGGCTGCTCCGAGTAGAGACGGCGCTCTCGGAGCTTAGTTTACGCGAGTGGCTAGTCGCCACGGCAGGAGCCAAACGAGGAGACTTGGTATCCTTGTCAGAATGGCGAAGGGTAGACGTTGCATCTTGTCGAATAACGTCTCCTGCATGTTGACCAGCCTTGGACAAGTCGCCAGCATCAACTGCATGCAAGCTGCGACGACGTAGCCTCCGAGCTTCTTCTTGAGACACCCGATGAAGATGCATGTCGTCGTACGATGAAACAACAAACAAGCCGCGACCACCTCCCGTGTTTGCTGAGTACCTAGGGCTGCCAGCAGCAGCTTGATAATTGTTCCCATTCATCATGTTGATGCTTGAGGGAATCGTTGAACTCTGAGAACGTCCGTGGTGTGCAGCATTGCCATTGGGCCGTCTATATCGATCAGGTGTGTTCCTATTGCTACTGGGTACGCCTGAACTAAAAGAAGGCTGTGTGCCGATGGAAAGGGTCGACTGAGAACGCTGAGTGGAAGCCATGTTTCGCGGAGCAGAGAGACTCGAGTCATCACGCGAGGTAACATAGTTGGAGGCCGGCGTAGGGTGGTATCCCAAATTGGTGGCCGAGGCACTAGTCGGGATGGGTGAACGGTGGCTCATGTTTTGTTCATATGCTTGAGCGCCAGGGGTAGCAGATGAGCCAGCCCGGTAGCCTGTTCCATACTGTTGCCAGGGCATTGTCTGGTGAAAGTTGGGCGTACTGGCAAATGCAAAGGGTTGAACCGGTGTAGTGCTACCTCTATAGCCAGAGGAACCGGAACCGTGATATGGCGATCGGGAAGGTTGAGATGATGCTCCCACATACTGGTGGTTGACATGCGGCTGGCTGGGAGTCATGATGCCGGCCGAAGTCGATGGCCGCGTTTGAAGCATGGTTGCCGTACCTGACTGCTGAGTATAAGTTTGGACCAGCGCAGCCATATTTCCCCCCAAGTCAATAAAGCTGCAAGCCAGTACCAGAGCAAGTCAGCTTTGAGGATGAGCCTAGGTTACAGGGTTTGGGTCGCTTGAATGACAAGTGTAGGGTGCGTGGATCGTTAATGATGTGACAAACTTGAAGGCTGGTGAAGGGTAACAAGGGTTTGTCTGTCGCTGTGAATGTGCGTGAAATTCGTGAAAAGGAGGTAGAGTGATAGTGACGCCAAGTTTGTTGGTCGTGTTGTGACTAGCAGACTCAAGCATGTGGGGGAGTGGAAAATCTGAAGTAACAAGAATGCGGGTAATGTTTGCAAGGTGGTCCAACCTGGTTATAGTCTCCTCGTCTGCTGTCTAGGCTCTGGCTGGGCAAGGGCTCTCTTGTCGGACAAGGATCGCGTGCTTGACAAATATGTATGCTTCGACGATGGAAAAATGGCCACGAAGTAGGTAAAAAATTGTGCGTGACTGCAGCGGCAGTGAAACGAATGTCTTGGTCAAAAGAGAGGCTCGCTTTCAGCGTCAGCGCCAGGGAGACCCGAGCGCGATGTGTCTCTACAAGACGCGAGCCGAGTAGCGAGCCAGATGCTGGGCAAGGCAAAAGGCACAATCAACTGCAACTAAATCGGGCAGGACATTCGCGGCGATGACGAAGTGATGCAATAGAGGACAATGTCTGGATATGAACCGTCGGGGAAGCTGTGCCAGGTATTACGGGCTCAGTACAGAGTAGGACGAGCGTTCCGGTGGCAGCGGAGCACGTCACAAGGGAGGGTTTTGTTGATCAAGAAGATGGAAAAGGGCCAAAAGGCGACCAAGCAATGCGGACAAACAGACGGTTTGCTCGAGTGCAGGGCAACGCTCCAGTCGGCCAGACAAGTGGTAACAGATTGAACAAGGCAGGGACGGGCTTATAGAATCGAATGGTCGAAGGCGAAGCGGAACATGAAGAAAAAGAGGCCACGGCTGGTGGTGCTGTGGTCCGAGGCAGTCGGCGACGAGGGGCTGCGAGTCGAGTGCAAGGCAAGGAAAACGCGCAAGACGGTCGGACCAGGCAGCAAGAGAAGAGGACAATGGAGACGAAAAGGAAAGAAGACGAAACAGAGCAAGGCCGGCACGGCAGGATGGTTGGAGTGATGGGATGGTGGAGGCGGTGGTGGGAGCAGCCAGAGGAGCAAGCGGAAGAAGAGGGAAGAGGAAGATTTGGGAATTGGAAGAGGGGAGGGAGAAAGGAAGACATGAGCAGTAGCGAGCGGGCGCAGTGGTGGAAGCCCTGTGCTGGAGTATCTGCAGGGTGGAAACGGGGTCTGGGGCCTGGGCGCCCCCTCCCCCTCTGTGAGTTCCTGGCCTGGGCCAAGTACCTCGAGGTTCTGCCACGCCGGCGGCCCCTGGTGGCGGGAACCACGAGGTACCTGGCCGTTGGAGCGGACACAACCGGCCCTTGGAGTGAGCCCCCTAGCAATAACGCAGCGAGCTAGGCACGGTGCAAAAGCTTTTGCAACGGCGACGTGAGGTTCTTGTTGATTGCATACATGCCATTCATCCATCCATCCACGGATACATCTATACACTTGGACAATATACGCTGCATACATATATGGCCCTTGCTATTTATAACCCTGCTCGTGGGCAACAACAACAACAGACTGCTGCAACCTCCCATGTTCGGATACGACTAACTAGGCTGCACGTCACTCGCCCCAGCCCGACACCATTGCCCACTCTTCCCACTCTTCAAGGATGCTACTACGGATACGTCTTACCGACCGCCTCGGCCACGGAGCTCGGGGGAGAGAGACGTGGTGCCGTGGCCGCTGGTACCTGTCGGTAATTAGCAGAGGCCGACTACCTCTTGACCGACAGATTCTAGAGAACAGCAGGGAGGCGGGTTAATTAGGCCAGTAGAAAAACAGGTCATGGCACACAGCCATGGCGTCGGTACCGTTGATCCGCGGCCGCGCCAAGGGAGTAAGAGCGGGAAAAAAAAAGGAACCAAGACTCTAGCTGCCCAGGGAGGCATGGGATAAAACGAGTTGGAAAAACACGGATAAAGGGCCAAAAAGATGGGCGCGCAGTAGCCATATCAATGGTGGTCGTGTTCACTCTAGACGGCGCCGTGGCTCGCAGGCGGCGAGGGAAGCGACAGGCTGCTGATTGGCCTCCCGTAGCATTGACCGTTCTGCGCTAGACAGGGACCCATGAACCCGGGCTTGGGGCGGCCAGTGGGGACTCGCAGTAGCGCAGTGTACATCCATTATAGCGCGGTGGTGCTAGCATTCGCGGTGAACGGGAGGTCCACCGGGGGCCCCCCATTACCGATGCGATGCAGTGGCAGCGACCCCTGAAGCCTCTGGGTTGAATGTATGGCCAAGATTGAAAACAAGAAATGGCGATGGGCAATTGCCATGGAACGCCAAACGCCAAAACGCCGGTCCCTTGGCGAGACGTGGCTCGTCGTCTGCAGCTACAAGTACATACATACATACATACTCTACATACTACATACTACATACATGCCAGTACATGTAAAGGGCTGTGCCAAGGGCTTTGGGGGTTTGAGCTAAGCCTTTTTGCTGCCACACGCCGTCGTATAGACGCGTCGATACATGGACCCATAGTAGTAGTGAATGTGTCTTGGAGGCGTAGGCAGGCCGACACAAACACAGGCCAGACTTGGAAGCTCATGGCTCCCGTGTTTGTTTGTTGAGTCGTCTTTGCCGCAGCTGCACAATTAGACGCCGATACTGACGGCCCAGGGTCGACGAGGGCATGGCTCGGGGGCGCCATTGAAGCCTTTGCACTTTGGCGTATTCAAAGCCCCTCTTGCATGAACATGAGAGCATCAGCCGCCTGAGAAACATCCCAAGACATGCAGGCAAGCAGAGCAGGGGGGTGGATGAGAGCGTGCGGGTGGCGGCATCAATTGGCCACCAGTTGTTTCCCTGCCGCCGTTGTTCCTTTTCGCCTGGCGTCTGCTTTTGACGGGCTGCATTCAGTCATCAAACTCTGTTGGTCCAACAACCGAGCCGTCTTTTTTCTCACCTTGAGTCACTATCTGGGCCACTTGCAGCACGGCGGCGTTTTAGACGGAGCAGCAGAAATTATTCCCCCGCCCTAATGCATCACGTTGGAGACGACCATGAGTCTGTCCTTGTGTCCAACGAGAAGCCGTTGCGAGGGCGCCTACTACAAAGATCGACACCCTCCCCGCTCCTATCCAATTTTTCTGCCTTGCCCTTTTTTGCAGCCAAGGCAGATGCTCAAGCCAATTCTGTAAATTGCAGGTGAATGCTAAGCCTCGGCACTGTCTGGCGATGCGGCTCGTCCATGACACAATAGCACCAGTCCGAGTAGAGCAGGTCACACCATGATGACGGGTCTGTTGCAAAAAGAAACAAGCACATACGGCCGGCCCAATGTGCAACTCGCCATCTCAGACGGCACATTAACCTTACTTTTTCCTCGTCTTCCAAATACTTGCAGCTCTCTCTCTCTCTTGCTAGGCCTGACAAAAGTACAGTCAAGAATAAAAGAGAGGGATTGGTGGCGCAAGCTCAAGCAAAATCATCATGTCTATTTGGGTTTTGAACCGGTGCTACCCATTCAAGACAAGACACGACAATGGGGAGAAAACGGCTTCAATCACATGCTGCAGCAAACACAATGGTACCTGACTCGCAGTAGAGGGCGTTGGCTGGCAAGTCGTCGAGACAAACAACGAGACTGGCATGTCCCTGCAATATCGCCACTACATATGTGCCCGCCGTCACTTATCTCGTCGGCACGACAATGACGAATGCCCAGGCGACCAACAAGGCTCCGCAGCTGCAAAAAGCCGCAGATTCAAAAGTCAAAAAAGGCCATGGCGCGCCGATGAGCTCATGCCGTTTCAACCTTGCTCCACAGCGACGCGACCCAACATTCCATTCCACCTTGAATTTCCAGCCCAACATACCCTATATATCTACTCCTTGCTTGCTTGGCTTGTCATGACCAACCCAGCCCGTGCAGTGCAGAATACCCCGTGCAGGAGAAGCCGTGCAGGAAACGGCGTGCCGAACAGGCTGCGCAGCAAGGAAAAAATAGTGCAGCGTAGGCCGCGCAGAAGGGATGGGACTGCCACGGCCCAGGACCCCTTGTAGTACCAAGCCCGGATGCACCACAGCGAGTTTCCGAATCTCGACATTGTTCCGGCTTCATGTGCTGTAACCAAGAATCCATTGGGCACCCTGGCGACGTGCCGCTGTTCCCCAGAATCGTAATATCTGATGCGTTTCACATCCCCCACAGCAAGATGAATTCTGGACCAGCCGAGACACCATGGACCACGGACGATAGCCCCAATGGGCTGTCAGCCATGCAGAGATGAGATGACATGGCCTCTTTGTATGCCGTCTGTGCTGACTGATGTTTTCCAATATCGGCTTCGGCATCCAAAAGGAGGGGGGACGGGAGGTTGAGTAATGCCCTTTCGGCACTCTTTTTGGAGGGGCTGGGGACCCCCAGTCACCGTCATGGCTGACGACGCAATGCACACCACGGCCCAAAAGCCCACAAGAAAAGAAAAGGGGACGGCTTGATGCAGTAGTCGTGCGCATACAAAGTCCGGGGCCATCTGCGGCTGGCTTGTGGGCGCACTGCAGGCGAGCCTGTATCACGCAGTAGGCCAAGGTGGTCCAAGCCATCTTGTGCTGCTGTGACACACGACGAGGCCAAAAAAAAAGGGCTCTGGAGTCGCTGCTGTTGAGTCGCACCGCCATCTGCCGGGACCCTGGTTTTCGTCGCGGTAATACGGATCAGCAAGCGCCTACACAGTTTTTGTCTCTTCACGGATGCCTGCCTTGTCGAATGCTTTGCATTGGGTGCGAAGAGTTCGTCAGCCTCTGCCCACGGCCACGCGTCTCATGAGGTTATGCACGTCATGTTCGAGTTTCAGCAACAGGCGGTTATTTGCATCATGCGGAGAAGGGTCAGAGCTTGATTCAGAAGTCGCGGCCAGGGCTTGACTGAGCCATTGGTTGGTTGTCGCCTGTGAGATCAGGGCACTTTGCTTTGCTTTGTGACGTGGACAATGCTTCGGCCAACATGTCTAAAACCGCACAAAGCCACCCGTCTGTCAAGTGCTTACCAGCCGTCTAGTGCTCGCCGTCCAGAATTGACGGGCCGCAGAGCAATGCCAGGGCCATGTGGCCGAGAGCGAGCCAACCCATATATCACCCTCATACTTTTGCCTTGTCTCGTGGCAAATTCAACAGGTGGCCAAGTCTTGCTTCGGCCGTGCAATCAAGGGCTTTACCACCAACTGCCATTTTGTGGAAACAGTGCTCTATATCGGGCAGCCAGACCATGGCCCATCTTGGTTCACTTGTCGGCAACTTGCTTGCCTGTGCACCTTCAGCCGTTCCATACTTGGCCGAGACACATAAACATGATCCGTCATGTTGTCCTATATGCCAAAGCAATGCCATTGGATTCTGTATACAAAATCTGGCCACGCAAATCTTGCAAACGCATGGACCGCTAGCTAGCCCTTTCATAACTTCGTGCATTGTTCAATGACAGGATCGTCAGGTACCAGCCAACAACGAACATGATTAAAAACACCCCATTGAACCAGGGGACCGTCGTTGTCGACAACGGCTTTTAGTCCCTCGACTTCTTGACAAGAGAGCGTGCCAAATCCGCCAGGGAAGGCCCAGCGAAAAAGTACTGATCCGTGTGCCTGCCGCATGTCGTGTGGTGGTTGACTGTTGGTGTAGACTTGACCCATTGAGTCGACGTCTTGCGGAGGGGCGGAGCCGGGGAGCGTGTGTCCGAGTCGTCGCTCGAGTAGGACGTGGTGCGCTGAGCTGTGTCAACCTCTGTCTAACCAGCTACACCATTGCGAGGTCATGGTACCTTGGCCTCGTGTGCAACTTGAATCGAGCTGCTAGCTGCTCCAGCTTTGGATGTATAGACGGCTTGCGTGCGAGACGCAGCCGATTGTGAATGGCTCTTCATGTCTAATGATTTGGCCTGTCCAGACGGGCAGAGTATCAAACTCGTGGTTTTATTATCAATGCGGATACAAGTGATTCTGGATCAACCAGAGACGCGAGGCATCTAGACACTTGCTGTAGTCGACACCCAAGTCGGCGAGAGGCGTCTCCCAGAGCACCAGCTGGAAGACAGCGACGGGAAAGATTGTCAGGAGAAGAGTTGTGCAGAAGAGAGGCAGCGAGCCAAGGCCTGAGGGACAGCCACATTATGTACTACCAAGGACTACTAGTAGTACTACTACTACTACTGCTACTACTGCTACTACTACTAGTAGACAGGCAGCATTGTTCTAAACCCACACTGGCCTGCGACCTCTCATGCAGGGAGAGAGCCGTGGCCAGCAGCTGAGGTCAGCACTCTGTAGAGACCAATGAGCCCACACGGCAAGACCGAAATGGGCTGCCCAAGGCAGCAGTGCTGACACTTTACATACATTGACATACCACCACTGCTACATATAAATGGCATACTACATACGACATGCGTACATAGCGCTGCGGCTTACTGCAGCCGACGCACGAGGCAACGGGCTTCCGATTCCACGCTTGGAGCCCTCCTGCAACCTCGCAGGGCCGCTGGATGGGCGCCGCAACCTGGAGGCTTGGCTGCAGCAGAGTCAGCCTGCAATGGCGGCGCGGAAGCTTGGCCGAAAGAGGTCATCAGAGGCCGATGGACGCCATGTCAGCAAGCCCAAAAGTGTGCTCTCAGAGTTGGGGTCGACAGGTCGTTTCCTCGCGCCTTGTGTGCCGATTTCCCGTGTGGCGCTCTCAATACGGAAGTTGCCCTGGGCGCTCCCAATCAAGAGACCAGACGGAGAAAGGTGCGCCAAGAGTGTGGCATGAAATCATTATTGCAGCTATTTTATTTGGCTGCTGCCGCAGGCTCGAGCCGTTGATGCTCCTGCTCGATACATGTCACGTGGTATGGTGGCACCGGCTGCCGAGACGACAAGAGCGGGGACATCCGAGTCGATGCTGGAGCCACAAGATTTGCCGGCAGTGGGACGGAGCGCCGGCCGACATCAGCCCTATGATGGCCCTTGAAATGCAGGGCATGGCGTCATGCCTGCTATCGGGCCCGAGGCATTGAGATCCGGGGGTGCAACGAGACGAGCTGAAGCTTGTTAGTTTTGCATGATTTTGCCATTGGAAGCGGCGGCGTAGGGTCCACACGACGTTTGCGCCGGTCAACAGCTGCGTCTCTCTTGTCATTAGATTTACAGCCGTCCGCAGTCTCAGAGTGCGGAGATGAGCTTGGCTTGTTGCACACTGTCTCTGCAAAGCGTTTGATCCGAAATTGACACCATGGCATTTCATTCAACCATGCCCTTTCTCTAGCGTCGATGCCGGGGCCCCACCGCAGATGCACTGGCTTACCTCAGCGGACTGCCCCACGTGACAGGCAGCGCACCATCCAATTCCACTGGCCTCCACCTGGCTGCTGCTTCGTGCCGTTGGCGTCCATTTTTTTGCAAGAGTCGTCTGTGGCCCAGTGCAGCGTGGACGTGTCTTGGTACCCGCGACGGCGACGCGACCCATCACCACCTCGCCCACCTTCTTCATCCACCTCTGCTGTCGCATTACCCTGTCGCCACCCTCCCTCGCGTCATTCCTTGGCTCACGCGATAATTGTCCATACGGCCTCCGCACTTCCATCTCCTTAACCGCCGTCGCTGCCGCACCAGCCCGTCATTCGGCCTGCACTCTGCATCCTTGCGACATTGCCTTGCACTGTGAATTGCTTGGAGTCGATGAGTTCCAGCTTTTCCTCCTATATTCTGTCTGCATTTCTTCGTTGGCTCGCCATACCTGAAAATCTTTTTTTCTCGCCCTCTCTCATGGTATGTTCAACAGCAGCACTCTTCTTTGCTCCCTGCTTCTTCATCTGACTCGTACAAGCTCCATTGCTGACGCCTTGACCTCAACTGCACGCAGAATTCCCACTCGGCCCTGAGCTATTGATTTGGCACATTTCTTGTCTTCATTACATCTCGCATCTTTTTTTATTGTTCCCCGATACTACTGTTGCATATTTTGTCTCTCAAGCTTCCTCGAGCTTGTAGCCATCATGGGCAGCAAGCGCAAGAGGAACTTTGAGGACTTTGATCCCAACAAGTCCGACTCTGACGACGAAAACTTTGATCCCTCTGTGGAAAGGCCTCGCAAGTCTTCCAAGACGGCTAAGAGTTCTAGAAGAGCCTCTGCACGTACTCCTCGAGTTGGCCGCAAGAGGGGCAATCACTACGAGGGCTCAGACATTGACGACGATGAAGACGATCTTCTCTCGTCAGATAGCCAAAACGGCTCCTTTATGGGCGACGACGAAGAAGACGAAGCCAACGCACCTATAAATGCTGCTGGGCGTCGCACCCGACGGGCTGCAATCAACCGTAGTAACTATCGCGAGAGCAGCGATGATGAGGATGCCGATCTTGACCACAAAATTGATGACAAAGATGAGCTCGGCAGGGCTGATCAAGTCGAGATCCAGCCAGACAAGCCCGCTCAACGCAAATTGGTCAAGATCAAGGTCCCCCAGGCTGCCAAGATGCCCACCACCAGGAGATCCACTCGCGCTAGCACCGCCGAGACGGACGATTTTATCGAGTTGAGTCACTCGGGCCGTGCCGTGGCATCTCGGAAATCCAAGAGCAAGAGTCCAGAAGTTTTTACGCGCACACGGAGATCGTCACGCGCCATGAAGGGCCTCAAGTCTGCCTCCATCGCGATAGAAACGATTGAGGAGGCGACTCAAGAAAGCAGTCTTCATGACGCAGATCAGTCAGACGAGCTTTCTCAGGAAGAGCAAAAGCCCGTTGTGCATGTGCCTGCGGCCGAGGATCAAGACATGAAGGACGTTGCTGCCGACGAGCAGCCTGCTGGTAACGATGATGAAGATGACGACGACGTGCCTGTGCAACGCAGGACACGATCTTCGCGTGCCAATGCATCAGCGCCCGAGCCAGTCGAATCAGATGTTGCCGATAAGGAGTCGTCTGGCCGCTTGACGCGTGGATCACGCCTCAAAAAGTCGACACAGGAGCCGAGCAGCGACTTTGATCCAGGTGAAGAGTCTGACGAAGCCGAAATGTCGGGCTCAGATAGCGCCAAGGACAAAGGTCCAGCCACGGATGTGGATAGCCCTGCCCCCAGAGGCAGGTCAAATCGGCGCAAGGCACGCAGCTCTCGCCGTGCCGAGGATTCTGGAGACGAAGAGCCAGACTTTGACCTCGAGGAGCTCAATGAGGAGGCTCGTGAGCTGCGTCAGTGTTCGCGGCCTCGACGTCGCCCCAGACAGGCTTCGCCTATTGTTTATCAGGAACATACAAGGCGGTCTCGAGCAAAAGTAAACTACTACATGCCCCCTCTGACTTCGATGAACATGGAGGATGACGAGGCTGAAGACCCAGCGCCCACGCCGTCGCGCAATCGCCGCGGCAAGGCTGGCGGAGGCGGTGGCTGGGACCGCAACCTCAACACCACGCTTGGCCCCTTTGGGGGAGGAGGCAACAGCGGCTCGCTGCTTGGAGGGCCCTGGGGCACCCTTGCGGCCGGTGGTGCTGACTCGGACAGTAGTGATGATGAAATGGTGCACCGTTCTACCGTTGCCGGCAATGTTGGCATGACGCCCACGTCTGCTGCCCCCGGAGGCCTCTTGGGCGGCGGCCAAGGCTTCAACATTGACGGTGTGGGCGCTACGCCAAATGTCGGAAAGATTAAGGATCGCAAGGCATTGGCAGATGCTGACCCGCTCGGCGTCGATTTGAATGTCGACTTCAGCAAGGTGGGAGGGCTCCAGGGCCACATTGACCAGCTCAAAGAGATGGTGCAGCTCCCACTGCTTTATCCTGAGCTCTTTACCAAATTCCATGTTACGCCGCCGCGAGGAGTCCTCTTTCACGGCCCCCCCGGCACTGGCAAGACGCTACTTGCTCGTGCCCTGGCAAACTCTGTCGGCTCTGGTGGCAAGAAGATTTCCTTTTATATGCGAAAGGGCGCAGATGCGCTCAGCAAATGGGTTGGTGAGGCAGAGAAGCAGCTGCGGCTGCTCTTTGAAGAAGCCCGAAAAAACCAGCCCAGCATCATCTTTTTTGACGAGATTGACGGATTGGCTCCGGTCCGATCCAGCAAGCAGGAGCAGATTCATGCCTCGATTGTGTCTACGCTTCTGGCCCTCATGGACGGCATGGATGGACGCGGCCAAGTAATTGTCATTGGTGCCACGAATAGGCCAGACAATATCGACCCGGCCCTACGTCGGCCAGGCAGATTTGACCGAGAATTTTACTTTCCTCTGCCCGATATTGAGGGACGACGAGCAATTCTCGACATCCACACCAAGGACTGGGGCCTCTCAGATTCCTTCAAGGCATCGCTTGCTGACAAGACCAAGGGCTATGGCGGTGCCGACCTTCGAGCCTTGTGCACCGAGGCGGCGCTCAATTCGATACAGCGCACGTATCCTCAAATATACTCGTCGGGAGAGAAGCTGGTTGTGGACCCGGATCAAATCCAGATTCACGCTTCAGACTTTATGATTTCCATCAAGAAGATGATTCCTTCGTCGGAGAGATCTGCGACTTCGGGAGCTCAGCCTCTGCCCGCACCGATTGAGCCTTTGCTTCGCGATAAGCTAAGCGACGCAAAGAAGGCTCTCGATAATCTTTTGCCGCGCAAGAAGAACTTGACGGCTCTCGAGGAGGCCATGTTTGAGCAGTACAACGACAATGACCATGGCTTTGGTCGCGAGGTTTTGCAGCAAGAGTTTGACAGGTCACGTGTCTACCGGCCCAGACTCATTCTCTACGGTGCCCCCGGCATGGGACAGGGCTACATTTCCTCGGCTGTTTTGCACTATTTTGAAGGGATACATGTGCAAAACTTTGATCTGCCTAGCCTGCTTGCTGATGGACGGGTAAGTCGCGAGACTAACGAGGCGTCTTGTAGAACAAGATGGATGTACTGACAGCCATGACAGCCAATGGAACAAGTCATTGTTGGCCTCTTCACCGAGGTGCGCCGCCACAAGCCCAGCGTTATTTATATTCCCAATATCGACGCTTGGTATGCTGCCTTGGACAGCACCGTTGCGCTCGTCACTTTTCAGTCCATGTTGAAATCGATTGCCCCTACCGAGCCAGTCCTCCTGCTAGCCACAGCAGAGTGCGATGACGGACAGCTTCCCAGTGGAATCGTCAAGGATTTCTTTGGCTTTACACACCGAAATCGCTTGAAACTTGACCGCCCAGCAGAGGTAAGAAACATGGCAAGCCGCAAACGACATGGTTTTTTTTTGGTTTTTTTTTTTGCAAAACTGACCTGGTTTTTTGACAGGCTAATCGCAAGGAGTACTTTGGAACGACTCTTGAATATGTCAAAAAGAGACCGACGGATTTTCCAGATCCAGAGAACCGTAAAAAGCGACGCCTAGAAGAACTTCCTGTGGCCCCCGCCAAGGAGCCGAAGCCGCCGACAAAGGCAGAAAAGAAGGCACTTCAAAAGAGGGACCACCAGCTGCTCAATGGATTGAAGATTCAGCTGCAGCCCATTATGGATCAAATCAACCGGAGGTACAAGAAATTCAGGCAGCCAGTAATTCCACAGGCACAGATTGACTACCTGTTTATCGAGTCGGACCCCAACTTTGTGCGGCCTGATATTCCCGGAGCCGATGTACGGCCCTTTGAAATCGTCAAGGACAAGCATGGAAATGATGTACTCAAGGAGACAGCCACTGGCAAATTCTATTACAACCTTGAGACGACGACAATAGAAGAGCGTCTGTCGAATGGTTTTTATGCCCGTCCCAAGGACTTTCTCTTTGACATCAAGGCTCTGGCCAAGGATGCGAGAAATATTGGAGACAAGGAGCGGACGCTCAAAGCCAATGAGCTGCTGAGTAACGTCGAGGTGGACGTGGCTAGTATTGAGACGAGCACTGCCCATATCGACTGGGAAGGGCTCTACCAACGTCAGCTACAGCGCGCCAAGGAAGCCGCGGAAAAGGAACGCAAGAGGAGGATTATGCAGTCAATTACGGACAGGTTCCAGTCGGATCAAGGAGGAGGAAACGATAGCGATGCCCAGGGGCCCTTGACGCTGGGCGAAACGGTTCCTGGATCGCGCACCACGGCTCGCTTCCAACTATGCAGTCCGCCTCTGCACAGCCAAGGTGACAAGGACCAAGACTTTGAACATGGGTTGAGCAACGGAACGCCTTGCAAGGTAAGAGGCAACATCGACTTGGACACGGTCATGAGTGGCACCAATGAAGCGGGCGGCGCACCTATTGTCATGGGGCCGCCGCCCGCCATTGATGGCCAGTCATTGACACCCAAGGACCAAGCAAGCATGGCTCAGATTTCGCAGAGATCTGCAGTGACGGCGCTACCAGCTGGAGTCTCTCCATCGGCTGTGTTGAATGAGGCATCCACTACTAAAACATCAGATCCATCGACGCGTCCATCTTCGGATTGGAGCACGCAGCGAATCAATGGTCAGGGCGCGGTACGAGGCCCTGATGAACCCATTCCCGACACCTTGTGCGAAGCCAAGTCTCGTCGTAACAACGTCCCGAAATCGAGCAACGAAGCTCAAGTTCAGTCGCAAGCCGTCGCCAAGCCGATGCCCATGAGCCAAGCAGCGCCCATTGCCCGCATGGCTAATAGCTTTCCGCCGGCTCGGCCCAAATCGCAAGTGGAATTTGGCGCTGAAGTGGCATCGCCCAAGCAAGCAGAAGCTGAGAGTGAGCAGAATCAAGCTCATGGAGCAGACAGCGGTAAAAATTCACAGTCAACTCCCCAAGCCAGACCCAGAGCTAATTGTCCACCGGGCATGGGGCCTTCGCAACCACTAACAGTTGATGCTGCCCTGGTTGAACTTCTCGACGAGTTGACGCATGAATCGCGGTGGTGCTCCGTTGAGCAGCTCGAGCAGGTCAATCGCGAGATGATGGATACTTTGTGGCAGACACGCCACGAGTGGAACCGTTTAAAGGCCCTGGGGGAGGTGAGAAGAGCCTTTACTGAAACGTTGGACGAGATGGATCTGGCGGGTGGCGGAAACCCCTACTACCGAGCGGCAAACCTGGCGAGTCAACAACGAGCTTCGCAAACGTGAGTCAGGAAGAGAATGGCAGGCACTTGTATTGACCTTTTTTTTCTTCTTTTTCTTCTTGTCATTTCTGTCTCGACTCCTGCCTCTTTGGTTGGACGTCTTCATTGTTGATCATGGTTTGTTTTATTTTTCTCTTCTTGTTTACTTGAGCCCCTGGCTTTTTATTTGTTTGCTGGCTTGTGTCACGAATGAGTGAGCACGAACAAAGAGCCGACGGCGTTTTGAGAGCTGGCTATATGGCGCCAAAGACTGGAGAGGGCAGATGGCAAGGCTTGTGTGTTTTTGTTTCCACCTTTTCCAGTCTCTTTTTTTTTTTTTGGAAGGAGGGAGAAGTGATAATTCCAAGCACGACAAGATGCGTGGCTGGCAACGGAGCGAGCACCGAGGTTTTGTACTAGTCTGGGTCACGCCATGGACAGAGAGCGTGGATTGGTTCAAGGCAAAATGAGCGAATTGGAGTTTGGGAAATTGATTTGAGCCACTGGGTTTAGGGTGGCACTGGCAGATAAAGAGGCCAGTAGGTTGAGTGAATACAGGTACACTCTAGAGGACTAGCCGACTATCTATTGAGAGACAAAATATGTATTGGGAGACGCGACAGAATTGAAGTCGTCTTTTTTTTTTCTTTTGAAAAGAAGAGGAAGAACTTTGGCAACGTAATATACAGCCGAGTATCAAGTGGACAGCGAGAGCGTGGATAAAGGTAGAGTATATATATATATTGGACACGAGGAAGAAGAAGAAGAAGAAGGACGAAAAGAAGGGGTGTTAGAGTTTTGAAATGGCAGTGCTATCGACGCGGCGGCCCTCGTCGTCTTGCTCGGCGACGCGCAAGTCGGGCAAGACCTTTGGCATGATGCGGCGGGGGCTGGAACCAGGGACGACGTTGTATGGGGAGAGGTCGGTGATGCCAATGTGCTGGCGGAGAAAGTCTTCGTCGAGGAGGAGGTGGCCATTGACAGCAGGGGCGGGGGCGGCGAGGATGGCGAGGATGGCGTGGGAGAAGATGGATGGGTTGCGGAGGTGGGCGAGTTCGGAGGGGGAGGAGGAGGTGAATTGGGCGGTGGCGGCGGATTGGATGGCCTGAGGGGGGAGGTTAGAAGGGGAGAGGGAAAAGTGGTGGAATAGAGGGGTGGTGAGAGAGGTGGTGGTGTGGGTAGAGACGTGATGAGGGGGGTGGAGGAGTAGAGACTTGGGAGAGGGAGAAGTGGTGGAGTAGAGGCGTGATGAGAGAGGTGGTGGTGTGGGTAGAGTATTGGTGAGAGGAGTGGTGGAGTAGAGAGGTGATGAGGAGAAAATGGTACAAGTAGAGTCTTGGTGAAAGAGGTGATGGAATAGAGAGACTTGATGAGGAAGAAATCGACTTACACTAGCAGGCCACAGACTAGTGACAGCCATGTCGGAGCGGCCCTCTCGCTCCAAGTCCATGGCCAGCCCCTTTGTGAGGACGCTCATGCCCACCTTTCCCATGGCGTAGGCCGTCTTGCCGCGGAAGAAGCGGCTGTAAATGGGCGGACTAATGACGACGATGCGGCCAGCCGACGGGGCGGGCGGCGACGACTGCAAAAACGCAGGGCAGGGCGGAGTAAAGGAGGCGCGGGAGAGATGGGGCAGGGCGGCCTGGACGACGGCGTAGAGGCCCTCTGGGTTGACGCGCTGCATGAGCTGGAAGCGGCGAAGGGGGGTTTTGGAGACGGGGGCCCAAAAGATGGCGCCAGAGTTGTAGATGACGACGTCGAGACGGGAGTAGGTCTGTGGGAGTGGTGTAAGAGTGGTGAGAGGAGGTGGATGAGAAAGGGTAGTAGGAGATGGATGAAAAAGGCAGTAAGAAGAGAGAGATGGTAAGACGATGGTAAGACGAGGTGGATGAAAAAGGCAGTAAGAAGAGGATTGGAGAAAAAGGTAAAAAAGGTAAAAGGGGGGGAAAAGAGACTATACAGATATCGTGGCTGAGACTAGAGCTTCAACACTCTCGGGAGAGCGCACATCAACCACAAGGGGCGTTGCCTCGCCGCCGGCCAAGGTGATTTCACGCGTCACGGTGGAAATGGTGGAAGCAGGCGAGTTTGGATCTGGCGGAAAAGGCGCAGCATCGGGATTGCTAATACTCTTTGCCGCCACGACGACTAGAAGCAAGTGTGAGCAGGCAGGACAAAGTCGACGAGCCCTTTATTTTTTGGGGAGGTAGATAATACCTGCGTAGCCGCTGCGGGCAAGGTCAATGGCGACTTGGCGGCCAATGCCGCGGGAAGCTCCGACTACGAGGGCAACGGGCTTGGTTGAGGGCGGCATGACGAGGTTGTTTTTTTTAAAAACTTGTTGGATGAGACTTGATTAAGCAATGTTGAATATGAATTGTATGGTTTTATAAAAGTGTAGAGTTACGAGACTAAGTGTAGAGTTTAGAGACCAACTGTAGAGTTTAGAGTTGAGAGACTAAATACTGGTTATATAGTCGGCTTTTGCAATCGAGTGAATATATAATCTTGCCCGCAACTCCGGAGCGGGATTGGCAGAGAGTAGTATACGAGGTCCCCCCACACCGGGATCCGAATACCGAGCCGAGGCTTATTCCACTTGGCCGCTTATAATGCACGCGCGAGCAACGACATTTGTCTCTTCAAAGATTCGACATTTGGCAACCATGGCGGGCGGACGAATCGACTGCTACTTTGACATTGGTGATTGATGCTGACTTCGAGAGGGGGATTTGGCTGACTTGAGTGTAGTGTCGCCGTATGCGTACGTTGCAGTGGTGCGGCTGCTGCGCGACTTGGATACGTTGACGGCATATGGCGTCGTGGTTGAGTTTGTTGCTCGGTGGTGAGGGGTGTTGGTTATTGAGGGCTAATGCGTGGTAGCTTTCACCCCATGTTTCTGGGGGCGATTATGAATGCCAGCGGCAAGTCGTTCAACTCTTGGCCCTCCTTTTATTCTCTAGCCCGTTGCTGCTCTTTTACTCTCTCCCTCTCTCTCTCCAGAGCCCCCTTTTTGCTTTGCCACTCCCTCTCTCCAGAGCCCGCTGCTACCCTCCTTGGACACCCTCTCCTCTGCTACTTGCTCCACTAACTCTCTTCCCACAGGCAACAAACCCCCCTGGACCCTCCCAGCAAAGGCCCTCTACCTCGCCCACGACCGCGAGCGCTCCACCGCCGCCGTGGGCATCACCTGCGGCTCCCCCTCCAACCTCTTTGAACTCGCCAAAACCCAATCCCCCCTCCGCGCCCTCCTCGCCATAAAGGCCACCTACCCGCCCTCAATCTATACCGCCACTATACTCCATCTCTTTCGCTTCTTTTGGACGCCGCCGCACCGCCCCCTCGCAAACGACGCGGTGCTGCAAGATGCGCTCGCGGGCGTCCAAGTCAACGGCAAGCGCGTATTCGACGCGGCGCAGGTGGCGCACATTATGCAGGCGAGGGAAGAGTATAAGCAGACACTGGTGGACGAGGTGCAGAGTGCAAGGGAAAAGGGTGCGTTTGGGGCGCCCTGGCTGTGGGTCACTAATGCCAAGGGCGAGAGCCAGCCGTTTTTTGGCAGTGATCGGTAAGGAGTTTTTTTTTTGCTCCTCCCTTGTCTCCTGGGGTGGCGGTGGGTGCTGACGGCTCGAGCAGCTTTAACCAAGTCTTTCGCTTCTTGGGCCTCGACTTTCACGACGTCGAGTTGCTGCCTCCAAGCGCAAAGCTCTAGATGTCGGACCAGCTAGCAAATCGTGTGCTCGTACAAGACTACATTGCCGTGTCCTTTGTTTTGATGCCATTGCCGTCTTGCTTGTTTTTGCGCCATGCACTGCGCAAAAGTCACATGCAAATTCGTAAATCACGTGTCGCGTCCCTTTACTTCTTCCTCTACTACATGCACCAAATACTCCTCTCCTCTTCTCGCCAAACCCATTCCCCCCCCCATCCAGCCCGCCATGCCATCCTCCGAAGTCGTCCTCATCGTCGCCGCCACCCGCTCCATGGGCATCGGTGTCAACGGCTCCATGCCCTGGACCGGCCTCCGCAAGGAAATGCAATACTTTGCCCGCGTCACCTCGCGCCCCCCGCCAGCCTCGTCTCCGCCCATCAACGCCGTCATCATGGGCCGCAAGACGTGGGACTCGATTCCCCCGTCGTACCGCCCGCTCCGCAACCGCGCAAACATTGTCGTTACGCGCGACGCCCCCGCCAACAATGTCCCTCTGCCTGATGCTGCGTCTCCCGACCAGCCGCTGCGCCTCGCGTCGTATGCCCAGGCCATTGCCTATGCTACGCGCTGCTACGCACGCGTCTACGTCATTGGCGGCGCGCAGATTTATGCCGCGGCGCTTGCCCACGCGTCGCCGGCGCCCTCGCGCATCCTGCTCACCTCGATACAGCGCGACTTTGACTGCGACGTGTTTTTCCCCCTTGCCTTGGGCACTGCAGAGGCTGATGCCATGGGCTGGAGGCGTGCGTCGCCTGAGGCGCTCGAGGAGTGGACGGGCGAGACGGTGGCCGAGGGGGGGCAGCATGAGGCGGGCATCGACTACGAGTTCCAAATGTGGGAGAGAGAGCATTGCAAGACTAGTCTTGTTTGAGCGGCGCCTTGGTCTGTATTGCTGAGGCGTCGCCGCATGCCGCACTTGTTGCAGCGCGGCTTGATGCCCATCTGGTAGTAGTTGGCCTGTCCAAGAATCCAGCCCCCGTCACCATGCCAAGGACCCAAAGCCTAGCGCTACTTCACCTTTCTGCCCGCCTTGATTGCCGCCACCAAGGCTGCTGCCCTTTTTTCCCTTTCCTCGGCTCCCGTATTCAACGTGGCCCTTTTGAACACGTCGCTGCCAGCCACGTCGTCGCGCAGGACCAACTCACCATCAGGCCCGCGTTCAAGGTCACCTTCAGGCCCGCGCTGAAAGGTACCGTCAAGCTTCATCCAAAAGGGCTGTATTGACCTTTCGAGAATGCGCTTCACGCCGTGTGGAAAGGCAGCATCTGAAATGGCCTCCATCTCCACCAAGCCAGACCGTATCCAGCCCACCAATGCAAGCAAGGCGCATGGATCCGTCGTAGCATCGCCCTTGCACAGATTGCGCCACAAAGCACTGGCAAGAATGGCGTCGCCGGCAATGAGGCCCTCGTCGTAGGCGAGCAGCAGGCCGCGCCACTGGACAAACAAGTCCTTGAGGTAGCGCTGGCGCAGGGCGCTCGACGTAATGGCGTGGTCGAGGTGCATCTTTTTTTCCGCCTCGAAGAAGAAGTGGTCAGTGAGCTGTTGCTGCCAGGTGCGGTACGTTTCGCGCCCAAAGCAGCGGAGGCGCGCATTGATGAGGTAGAGGTGCAGCATGGTGACGTGCGACCAAGTGTTGAAGCTGACGGGGAGGCGGAGAGCTGGGTCAGGAGCGTTAGCAAAGTTGTTTTTTCTCTCTTTTTTTTTTTTTTCTGCAGGCTGCCATTTTGTCGGCTCGACTCTGTCTTGTAGAAGCCGAAGAAGAATCTCGACTCGACTCTGTCTTGTAGAAGAATCTCGACTCGACTCTGCCTTGTAGATGAAGGGATTTAAAAAAAAAGGAAAAAAAGGAAAAAAAAAAAAAAGACAACCTCTATGCCACACGTTGCCATGCGTCTTGGCCTCGCCCAACTCCTCCCCATCCTCCCTCTTCTCCACACAGTCCTCCTCCCTCTTCCATGCCGGAACCTGATAATCCGCCGGCGCCGCACACGCCTTGAAGAGCGCCTCCGACGCGCCCAGCACGCGATACGAATCAGCCACCGACTTGACCCCGAAACTCAGCAGCCCCCGCGGCCCCGAACTACCAAACTGCCGCGCCGGGCCCACCCTCCCTGTGCAGAGCGGCAGGGCGGCAGAGCGGCGGGCTAGTCTAGGTGCGAGGGCGCAGACTTGCGTTTTGCAGCCTTGGCATATGGTTTTCATGGCGCGAGGAGGATGACGAGCTTGTCGATGTTGGGTGTCGCAATGGGGTTGTGGAGGAGTTGGCTGGAAGGGGAGGGGGGGGGGGGCGTTTTTGTTTTCCGTGTTGGCAATGGGAATGTCGTTATGACACCGACATTTTTTTTTTTTTTTAGCAAGACCTCTTGGATTGGGGGGGAAAAAAACACCCCTCGGCCGAATAACGGTCCGTTGCAAACACGCGGCCGCTCATTGGCAGACGAGGCCTACAGCTCCTTTTACAACGCCAAAATTTGGTCCATTTACTCAGACAGTGCCATGGGCCTTGTTCTTCATTTCCTCTCTTTATATTCGTCCATGGTGTAGTTGCAATACTACTAGTCGTACAAGGCAAAGCGACATGCGGCAGCTACTCAAGCCTGCTAAAAACTAGACTGCTATTCGTTCCGCCAAAGCCAAAGCTGTTGCTCAGTGCAACCTTGACCTGCTTTTGCTGTGCCTCGCGCGGCACAAAATTAAAGCCCACGCCAACATTTGGCGTCACCAAGTTGAGCGTCGGTGGAAGGGCGCCCTAGCAGCAGACCCATTAGCCGCTCGACATTGCAAGAAAAGGAAAAAAAAAAATTACCTTTTGAATGGCCAAAATGGCAAAGAGCGCCTCAATGGCCCCGGCTGCCCCCAGCAAGTGGCCCACTGCGCCCTTGGTGCTACTCACCGTCACCTGATGCTCAGACTCGACGCCGTCGTCGCCCAGCATGAGGCGGCGAATAGCCAGTGCCTCGGCCTCGTCGCCCACCTGCGTGCCCGTTGCATGGGCATTAATATAGTCCACCTCTGCCGGACGCAGACGCGCCCCCTTGAGCGCAGCCACCATGGCCCGCAGCGCACCGTCGCCGTCTGGCCGTGGAGCCGTAATGTGGTGTGCGTCGGCGCTGCAGCCGTAGCCGCGCAGCTCAGCGTATATAGACGCGCCCCGGGCCCTGGCGTGCTCGAGCTCTTCAAGAACACACACGGCGGCGCCCTCGCCAATGACAAAGCCGTTGCGCGCCGCGTCAAAGGGCCGGCAGCTGGCCTCGGGAAGACGGTTGTAGGCCGTCGACAGCGAGCGCGTGCGGCCAAAGCCGGCAAAGGCCAGGGGGTGCAGGCACGATTCGGCGCCGCCAGCCACCATGACGTCGGCGTCGCCAAAGGCAATGAAGCGCGAGGCATCGCCAATCGAGTGCGCGCCCGTGGTGCAGGCCGTCGTGGCGGCGTGGTTGGGGCCGCGCAGCCCGTACTTGATGGAGACGTGGCCGGCCGCCATGTTGATGAGGAGCCGCGGGACAAAGAGGGGCGACACCTTTTTGCATCCCTTTTGCCACTTGTCAGCACACGCCTTGACAAGCTCTGCAAGCCCGCGCCTCTCACTTGCGCGTGGTGCGTCAGGCTCGTCTCGTACAAGTCTTGCAGGCTGCCGATGCCGCTGCCCAGACAAACGCCCGTGGCCTCGCACTCCTCCTGGTCCGACGGCTGCCACCCTGCATCCTCCAGAGCCATGCTGCTCGCCGCCACGGCATACTGCACAAACGTGGCCATGCGCCGCTGCTCAGAGGCCGAAAGCCAGTCGTCGGCGCGCCACTGCCCCTCTCCGCTGCCCCGAGGCACCACGCCCGCCACTGTGCTCGTCAGCTCCCGCCACCGCTCCTCTGGCTTGCGCTCGCAAACGCTTGTAATGGCGCAGCGCCCGGCGAGCAGTCGCGTCCATGTCGTGCCTACTCGGCAGCCCAGCGGCGTAATGGCTCCCAGGCCCGTCACCACGACGCGTCGCATCTGCCGCTCTGGCCGAGCAGGGGCGAGTCGATTTGGCTCTGGAGCGTCACCATGCAGCGGCTGTGGGCTTTGCTTGCTGGTGCATAGCTACTAGATGGTTGTTTGCTGGAGCTTTTTGGTCTCTTGGCGGGGAGAAGTGGGAAAGAGCTCCTCTATTCTAGCGGGTAGTAGAGACAAAAAAAAGCCCCTCCATCTATAGCGGGTAGCAGTAGTGGAAAAAAAAAGTTTGCACCTCGGTACACGGGCCGCTGTGTTTGGTCTAGCGCACTAGCGCCTCTGTCTGCGTTGAACTTCAGCAACACAAGTCTCAACACGTACATACATTTTGGGTGGTCTAAAAACCGACCGTCCCTCCGGGTGCGGGTGACTGGGGAAAGGACTGCTGACTAGGAAAAAAAAGTAACCTAGTTCCACATACAAATTGCTAGGCATTTAAAGTAGCATTTCCCCCCTGTACGTACACATTTCGGTGTATTACTTTGCCAACTTGAATAACCGTAATTTTCAACAACTTAAAAAAGTAGTAATAGCACATAAAACAATGTAGAGATTTTAACAAGGCCTTTATTTATTACTCTATGTATCTATAAAGTAACTATAAGTGCGCCCTTATAATCCCTACAAGAAAAAAAAGTACAAGGAAATTGAACTATCGGGATTATTAGCTAAAATGATGCTACTTTGAATGCCTAGTAACTTGTGTGTTGAGCTAGGTTACTTTTTTTTTCCCTAGTTAGCAGTCTTTTTCCTAGGCATAAGAGGGACGGCCGGTTTTTAGACCCCAAGTAGTCCGAGGCTCTATTCAAACTTGCCACTGCATACCAATGCTGGCCTTGTTCTTCCTCCTTTGATCCTGCTCAGTACCGATTCGACTTCTTTGTTTCTTGATACCTTGTTTTTTTATATCCGACTTGACGCGGCGACGCCTTGGCGCTCGGGCTTGACGAGTCGTTGCTGTTTCACAGGTATCCCGACTTTTCTCTCAACAGCTTGTTGAATGCTACCTATTTTCACCCCCATGCATTATTTCTTGTCGGCGTGCCAGGTTAATGAGCCACTTGCCAAGCTACTTTTGTCTCTTCTTGTCCGACACTCATAAATCCGTCAATCGCGGCGCGGCCTCGCCTTGTACTGGCTCCCTTGTCGCATAAGCCTCGAATACCTGGGACTGAGATGATACATGGGTTGGACCTGACACGTCTCAGCAGCTGGCCACAAGTCAATCCAAGCCATTCGTCTTTTTGAACTCAATGGCTCTGCATCTAGCTCGCCAGCTTTACTAACCAGCAAGATACTTTACCGGCGAGCTGTCAGCCAGGTATTTTTACAGGCTCGGAGCCATGGACAAGGAAGCTCTGGAGCCACGGCTGCGCCACTCGGCCTCGAGCCAGAGACCAGACTCGATTGATGGACTGGTGGACAAGACGTACAAGCTGCGTGACAATGACGACGAGCTAGACTCGGAGCACGAGGCCCTGGTTGACTCGGAGCTTGCCCAAGAGTTTGAGCTTGACGACTACGCCAGCCCAGAGGCCGGGCTGCTGGTAGAAGGCGGCAATGCGCCCAAGCGATACGACGAGGAAGACTCGCCGTATTCAGAGGTGCGTGCCGCTGTGCGCAACTATGACGAGGACGTGCCCTGCAACACGCTTCGTGCCTGGGTCATTGGCCTGATGCTCGTCGTTGTCGGCGCTTCAATGAATACTCTCTTTTCCCTCCGACAGCCCTCCATATCCATTGGGCCGCTGGTGGCGCAGATTGTGGCCTGGCCTCTTGGCCATGCCTGGGCGGCACTGGTGCCCAGCCGCCGCTTCAAGACGCTGGGCCTCGTCTGGAGTCTGAATCCCGGACCCTTTAACATCAAGGAACACACCATTATCGGCGTCATGGCCAGCGTCTCCTTTTCCGTCGCCTACTCTACCGACATTATCCTCGCCCAGCTTGTTTTTTACAAGCAAAACTTTGGCATCGTCTTTCAGCTCTTGCTCACCATTTCTACCCAATCTCTGGGCTACGGCATCGCCGGCACTATGCGGAAATACCTAGGTAGGCCTCTGGGCAGCCCTGGAAGGAAGCAAGACGTTTGTACATATTTACTGACACTTGCCGGTCCAGTCTATCCCGCGTCCATGATTTGGCCTGGAAACTTGGTGAGCGTCACACTCATGAATGCCATGTACGAAAAGGATGAGGTGCGAGACCCCAAGGTCTTGGGGGGCATGATGCCGCGCTATCGCTGGTTTCTCTACGTCACCCTGGCTTCCTTTTTCTACTACTTTATCCCCGGCTTCTTTGCAAAGTGCATGAGCGTCTTTGCCTTTGCTACGTGGATTGCTCCGCAGAATGCAGTCGTCAACCAGCTCTTTGGCGGCACCACTGGTCTGTCCATCTTGCCCATTACTTTTGACTGGACCCAGGTGGCAGGCTGGGTTGGCTCGCCTCTTATACCGCCCTGGTAAGTCTTTTTCTTTTTTTTTTCCTTTTTTTCTCTTTTTTCCTCTCTTTTTTCTTCTCTTTTTTTCTCTTTTTTTCTCTCTTTTTTTCTCTCTTATTCTTCTTTTTTTTTTTTCTCTTTTTTTCTCTCTTCTTCTCTTATTCTTGTTCCTCAAGACGCGTCTTTTTTTGCTCATGATGCAAAACTCAATAGGCCCGCCATTGGCAACACCTTGGTCGGCGTCATCCTCTTTTACGTTGTTGGCGCCTCCATGCTGCACTACTCTGGGGCTTGGTACTCTCACTTTTTGCCCATGAGCGATGCCACCACCTATGACAACATGGGCCAGCCATACAACACGACGCGCGTCCTCACCTCCGACTTTACTCTAGACCAAGAGGCCTACCGCAACTACTCGCCCCTCTTCATCAGGTAACCTCTTGACACGCCTCGCGCTCTTCTAGTCTAGCCCCCTGTCCTTGCCTTGCAAGTCTCTGACGGCAACAGCACAACTTTTGCCCTCGCATACGGCCTCTCCTTTGCCGCCATTTCGTCTCTTGTCGTCTACACCTTTCTCCACTACCGCAAACAGATTTGGCAGCAGTACAGGGACAGCACGAATGAGAAGCCCGACATTCATATGAAACTTATGATGAAGTACAAGGAGGCGCCCAACTGGTGGTACATGTCTCTGTTTGCTGTGGTGAGTCTTTTTTTTTTCCACCTCGGTAGCCCCTTGCTCCTACGGCCTGATGCTCAACTGTTGTTAGATGCTGGCACTCGGGCTCTACACCGTTCTCGCATATCCCACCAAGTTGACGTGGTGGGCCTTTTTGCTCGCTGTTGTTATTTCCTACAGCTTCTCCCTGCCCATTGGCATCATTCAGGCCGTCACCAATAACCAGATTGGCCTCAACGTCTTGACCGAGTTGGTTTACGGATACATACAGCCTGGACGGCCACTTGCTCTCATGATGTAGGCTTTTTGAATCGCACCAGTGGGGAATTTCTCTTGAGCAACTAACGGCTCTGGATATTAGATTCAAGACTTTTGGATACATTACCATGCAAGTCGTCTCTTTGCCCGTTGGCATTGTCTTAATGATGGGGTGAAGCTAACATGGATGGCAACAGGTCGCAGGCGCTCAACTTTGTCTCGGACCTCAAGTTTGGACACTACATGAAGATTCCTCCGCGCACCATGTTTTGGTCCCAGGTTGTCGCCACAACTTTTTCCTGCTTTGTCCAGATTGCCGTGCTCAACATGGCGCTCGGCGGCATCGACGACATTTGTGACCCGCACCAAAAGGACAGATTTACGTGTCCTGGCGGTCGCGTCTTTTTTGCCGGTAAATTTCCATTTCCTCCTCTTTGTGCCTCGAGTTTAGAAAACGTCCCCATTATATCCCGAGTGCCCCAAAAACAAAATCCCCCATTATATCCCGAGTGCCCAAATAAAAAAAAAGAGAGAGAGAGAGAGCATCCAAACGCGTCTCCGTCTCCGCTGACCCCCCTTTTTTCTTCCTTTGCAGCATCTGTCATTTGGGGCCTCATTGGTCCAGACCGCATGTTCTCACCCGGCCGCGTCTACGCTGGCCTCTTCCTCTTCTTCATCATTGGCGCCCTCGTGCCCCTGGCCGTCTACTTTTACGTGCGGCGCTATCCGCGCTCCCCCTTGCGCCATCTCATGGCTCCCCTCGTCTTTGGCGGCGCTGCTGCCATTCCGCCCGCCACGCCGCTCAATTACTTTTCCTGGGGCCTGGTTGGCTTTGTCTTTCAGTATTGGATCCGTAAACGCCACTTTGGCTGGTGGAGTCGCCTCAACTTTTTGACGTCGTGCGGCCTCGACTTGGGCCTTGCCCTCGCCACCCTGGTTATCTTTTTTGCCTTTTCTTTGAATGGTGTTGGTGCGCCCAAGTGGTGGGGGAATGACGTTGTGGATTCCACAATGGATGTCCAGGGCACTGCTATCCAGGCCTTTGTTGCAGAGGGCCAGCACTTTGGTCCGGATTCGTGGTAGGGGCAGTCGTGTCCTTTTTTTTTTGGCCTTGTTGCTCTTTGTACTTTGTTTGGGCGGTTTTTATTGGCGGCGCGGCAGTCATTTACATGGCGTTTGACTAGACTTTACAGGTAGACTTTTTATAGAATGTACCAACAAGATGGAGAGAAAGCGCAGATACCAGTATAGAAATGGTAAAACTTGTATTTATAGTCTAGTTGTATGAGTACAGTGGCTAAGCAGGACAAGTCAACATGTTGAAGAGAACAAGATTGCGTCGCCCGTGTCCTTGGCCTTGTGACAAAGACGGCGTGACTACTACAGAACCAGACGGCCCGGCTCCTTTTCCAAAATGGTCTTGCAGCGCTCGAGGAAAAGCCGGCCTCGCTTCTCCTCATTCTTGGGCACCACAAGACTAAACACATTGTCACCGCTCGACAAGCCCGGCATGGTCATGGGGCCAGCTCGTCTGGGCGCAGTCTTGGTCCGCGGCCCAACTATTTCGTCAAACAGACTAGGCTGCGCAGCACGTGCCCGCGGCGCCGGCCTAAGCTGCGCCTGCGGCACCAGGGCTGAGATTTGAGGCTGGTAGACGCCGCGCGAGCCGGCCGCCGCCTTGACGCTGTGCAGGCCAAGGACCTGGTCAAAGAGCTCCGAGGGCGTGGGCGGCGCCGGGACGCGCGGCAGGGCTTCATTGGCCACGTCGGTGGCGCGCGAGATAAAGGTTGAGAGCGGGAGCAAGACGCCGAGCGAGTCGTGGATGCGCTTCTGCACCTCGAGCACGCTGGCGAGCGAGACGGGCATGTTGAGCTGCGTCGTGGGCGGTGGGGCGGGCTCAAGGGGCTGGGAGGGAGCCACGGGCGCGGCAACCTTGATGTTGCTCAGGTCGAGAGCGGCCAGCTTGGCGAAGCGGCTCGACACGGCGGCGGGCGACGAGGCGGCAATGGCGCCCAGATATGCCAGCACGTCGCCCTTTAGCAGGCGGCCGCCGGGGCCTGTGGGCTTGATACGCGCCACGTCGGCGGGGGCGATGCGGTGCTCGTGGACTAGAAACTCGACAGACGGCAAAAGGGGCCGCCGGAGCGCGTGCTGCGTCTGGCCCTTTGTGGCGGCGTCGTCCTTGTCGGGCTGACGCGAGGGCGTGCTGCTCGTCTCGGTAGTCTTGGGCTCGGGACTCGCGTCGGGAGCTTTGCTGGCCTGCGCGCGCGGCTCCTCGAGCGATGCCAAGTCGTCTCCCGGCTCGGCCAAGACGGCGATGCGCGCACCCACCTGCACGCCCTTTGCGCCCTTTTCCGCCAAAATCTTGAAGACGACGCCGTCTTCTTGCGCCTCGACATCCATCGTCGCCTTGTCCGTCTCAATCTCCAGCAGCACGTCGCCTGCCGAAAAGGACTGGCCCTCGCTGACGCTCCAGCTGGCAATGTTGCCCTCGGTCATTGTCGGCGATAGCGCAGGCATGACAAAATTTTGCGCCGCGAGGCATCTAGACGACGTGGTAAAGGCTGTTTATGGGGTGAAATCGGTCCAGTTAGTCTTCTTTTGCTGTGGTGCTTGGCTTCTTCTTCATGTTTGTGAAATTCTTCCTCTGGCGCAAAGACTTGGCACTAGCCCTCTTTTTTTTTTTTTTTTTTTTCCCTTCTACTCGCTCCGACTTGGACTCTGTGATAATCGTACCTCGAGTTGCGGCCCGACGACCGAGTAGGCGCGCTGACACACGGCATGTCGTCGCTAGTGACGCCATGGCGTGGCTGGGCTTGGCTGAGACGCGTGAATGGCTAGCAGATGGTGAAGAAACTCGGGGAGAAGAAGAAAAAAAGGGTTGACGATGAAGACGGGAGCTGTTGGGGCGGCTCTCGTCATTGGCGGAACGAAGCGGTCCCGAGTGGATACTCGTTTAAGGGTCTGTAGGGTAAGTGCTGGGCTTTTGCCATGGGTACGTTTTTGACGTGATGATGTAAAAAAAATAAAAAACAAGTTTGGTTGCTTGGAGACTGTGGTAAAGAGTCTGTATAGAGTGCTCTTCAGTCTGCCGTCTGCTCTGTTGCAGCGGACGAGATGGCTTCCAGCAAACATGGGAGAGCAACAAGCCATACCAAGACACAGCTCTCAACATTGTTTACTAGACGAGCTCATCCGGGTCACGTAGGTCCATAAAGACTTTGCCCAAGTATCCTGATACGAGGTCATGGTACAAGCAATGCTATGCCAAAGCAGGTAAATCGCCATTTGGTATCGACATGGGGATTCAGAAACGACGGCACATCTGTGACAACGGGTCGACGTCGTTGACAGATAGCCCCACTAGGCCCACTCGTACCCGCTGTGGGTCTGCCTTGATAATGGCGAGGTGGAAACTCGGTCTAAAAAATTGGCAAATCTCAATCCGCCAAAGCTTCAACTCTGCTACACGGCTCCCCCCCCTCTCTCGTCCACGACGCACCGGTGCCGCACCCGGACGGACAAGACCTCCCTATCTCTGTCCGCGCTCGATAGCCATGGCCAGCTTATCGCGGGGCCTCGGGTGGCCCTGCCTGAAACTCAAGGTCCTGGGCCCGTCTCGTGCAGCGGCCACCTCGTCGCGCCTCTTGACCACTGGCCGGTGTCTGCGCGCCGCGGCAACACAGCGTTCGCCAAGCCAAGCCCGGCGCTCGGCAGCAGCGGCGATTGCAGCTTCCCAGGGTGCCGCGGATGGCAAGACTGCCATGGTTGCCAAAGCTGCCAAAGCTGCCAAGGCTGACACAGTTGCCAAAGCTGCCACATTGGTAGCGCAACCGAAGACGCCGTATTGGCATCTCAAAAGCTACACGGCCAAGACGACGCCCACGGTGCTGTACGAGGCGCCATCGCATTTCTGGTACTACTTTGGCTGCTGGACGAGCGGGGGCTCCATTCTGGCCTGGACGCTGCTTACCAGCCGTATTGTTCTGGTACAGCCAGAGGGCGTGCCCCAATGGGTGAGCTCGGTATACGGCATCTCGTACATGATCCTGGCCGGCATGGGCTTCTTCCTCATCACGCGCACCCTCAACGTTGTCAACACCATTGAGATGCTCCCGGGCGCCTCGGTTGGCTCGGCCAAGAAATCAGACACCAAGTTCAGCGCGCTGCGGATACAAATCACGGTGCGCCGCATGCTCCCCTTTTTCCGGCCCAAGGTGGTGACGACGACGCTGGACAATGTCTCGCTCCGCTCGCGCTTCTCCCTGCCCACAAAGCACGTGCCGGAGCTGCAGCGACAGCGCGAGCAGCGTCAAGAGGAGGAGGAGCGCCAAAAGCTGAAGCGCTTCGACATGGCCCACCTCCTGACCATGCCCTTTCGCCGCATTGGCCGCGCCTTCAAGGCCTTGTTTCGTGGCGTCCGTTCGGCCTGGACCAACTCGGGCTTTGCCTTTATTGTTGCCGACGGTAAGCAATACAAGGTGGACATTACACAGGGTTATGCGCTCGACGGCTTCCGCGAATTGGAGCGTCTGGTCCCGGTGTGCGCCAAAGACGCCTGACGCCGCCCATTGCCGTGAGCTCTCGTCCAGCTTCAGCCATTATGCATGCGCACAAGAGACGCGGCGCCTGGCTGCTGGGCCAGAGCTCACACATTTTTGTATCAAGTGAATTAACCCCCCCAAAAAAAAGAGTCCAACAAGACCAAAAAAGGCTTGTATTCACAAAAAATTGCTAGACGGAAGTACTTGAAGCCGTGACAAATGCATCTTGCATGCCATGCAACGTTGGCCTTTGCATCGAGATGTCAGCGTCAAGTTCCGGCAAGATTCCGTCAATGCACGACGCAGCGCTTATCCGTAGACCAGACGCAGCCGTGGCGCCACCTGCGCAGAGAACCCGCTCAATGACAAGATTGGCCAGGCCCATTATTACCCTTGCACGAAATACTTGAGGGCGGGCGAATAAAAGACGCGTCTCGCATGCAGGCCCTGCGGTGACGACGCCCTGTTCAGGTGTAAAGTGAGGGGCAACATTTTTTGGCTGATACAGTCTTGAGCGTCAAGCGCAACGGGCGAGGGTGGTCCGAGGAGATAGAGCAGTCATGTGCTCGGCGCCGCATGTAGGCCTCGATGCGAGCGTAGTGGCGTGCTTGTTTTTTTTTTTTTTTTGAGTTTTTGATTTTCGGTCAGAACCGCCCATGGCGCGCCAGTCTCCGGTGGTGGTGGCTTGGGTCGTCCAAGACAGCACTAGGCAAGGACTTTTTTGGGGTCAGAAGGAGCACGAAAAGGGGGCAAGGGCAAAGGCATGTTGGGAGAGCGGGCAAGGGTCGTTGAGCGAATTGTCAAGGGTGCTTGTCCATGACGACGCTGCTTCGAGGGCTGAAGAGAGCTGTGTACAAACTGGCACATGGAGGAGCCAATCCGTGAGCAAAGCTGCAAGCCCGTTTGATTGCTAGTGGTGAGGCATTCCGCCATATGGAAGTGTCGAATCTGACAAGTTGGTTATTGGCCGACAGGCCTGGCTTGAGGATTCTTTGCCGGGCGGCCAAGGCCTCGGCACAGCGGGCGTGTATTAGCTGCACATAATATATGTTTTTTTGCATGTAGCCAGCAGGTACCAACGAGTCCCAATGCGGAGAGCGAGCCCGTTTGTCTCGCGCATGGCAACGGTACATGTATAGGCATGAATTTTAGGTTGCTGTGCAGGCTTGCAACAGCGACAGTGTTTAAAGCAGCTTGCAGGGCATGACTCGCAGGGCCTCGGCCTGCAAGGGCTGGGAAAAGAGGAGAGCAGCAGCGGCCAGCAGCGACGACAATGCACGGCACCCAGGCCTGCAAAACAGGTGCCCCAAAGAAAAAAGAAGCCCGGCCCGACCACGAGTGCCAGCCTTGCATTGCCCATTGTTGCTCTGCTCTGCCTCCTTGTCCACCTCGACCCCTCATCCCAGCGGGCCGGCAAAAGCTACCCTGAAGCCGGTGACGTCGAGCCCGACTTGGCGCCAGCAAGACGCTAATTACAGCAGCAAATGCAAACACGCCTTGTTCTGCCAAGGCGCAGCCGCGTGTTTCGACGCCCGTCGCTATCTCGACCAACACGACCTTGTGGCAGACGAGGGCCATCTTGGCGCAGTCGGAACGCGCAGCCACAAGAGGACAGGTCATGCGCCTCGTAATGCACACATGTACATGTACCGCCATGCCATGCCATGCCATGCAAATGGCCTATTAAAAAAAGAAGATGAGAAAAAAAGACACAAGCCAAGACGCACATGTGTCGCCCTTGATTCTTGTTGTTGTTGATCTCGAGTACCCGCACTGTATCAACGACTTGCATACCAGGGGTGGAGAGCGTTTGCGCTGACAAGGGGGGGACCCTTGGAAACATGGCCTCGTTTTTTCCTTCTCTTGCCAATCCTCTTGTCACAGACGCCGTGTTTATCTATACGGGTGCTCGGGGCCAGGGCGCAAGACCGAGGCGGGAAATGACACAATGTTCCAACCGCACCACGGGGGGGGGGAGAGTCGAAAAAGCCATAGCATGCTCGAGGCGCGTGAACGGCGGGTGAAACTCGACGGTGCCATGTGCTGGTCCAAGTCTAAGGAAAAGAAGGAAACGTCGGCCTGGGCAAAAGCAGTGGCCGTCACGGCACTGCAAGCAGCTGACAAGACCTTACTAGTCGAGGTGACTTGTCTCAGTGATGAAAATAATTTCCAGAATAGGCGCCACGCTTCCCGCTTTCCATACCCAGTCCAGTTGTTGCTCCATCCTCTTGTCTCCCCCCCGACTTACTTCCTTGTCCATTGCCGTGTGCCGCTCAAGATGGGTCTAGAAAGACAAAAAATAAATACATTGCTGCTGCAGATGTGGATGCAATCCCGGCTTGTGGAGAAAGTTGCAAGCCCTTCCGGGCTGCATCTGCGCCGTCTCTGCTGGGCCCCCTCCAAGTGGCACAAGAGGGATTCCCAAGGGCCGGGGCCAGCCATCTGGATGCCAAAAAACTGCCAGCGCGGGGGCCACTTGGATAGGCAAGACTAGATAGCACCAAACGAGGCCTAGGTTGCCTATCGGAGCAGAGGCCGCAAATCGTGCCATCAAGATGCACCACCAGAGACAGTGCCTGCATGCAAGAGCGTCGTAGAGGGATGGTGTGCTTGGGTAAAAACAAGTCGACAGATGCAGCGCCAAGGCGATCCCCCGCATCTGCAGTTTTTTTTTTTAATAATCATCATCATCATCTTGTTGTCCTACAGGCCGTCATGGCAAAAAAAAAGGCGTCTCTCTCCCTCTCCAGCCGGCACTCGCTACCGCTAGCAGGCTAACAAGAGGCGAGGAATGCTAGGCTCGGCCGCAGAGACGGTTTAAGCTCTCGACGGACCGGCACCGTCGCGTCCATGGAAGCAAAGAAAGACGCCTCGCGGGGGGGGATCGACATGAAGGGCTGCTTTGATAGCGTTGAGAAGTCGTCGTGTCGGCTGCAAGTATTTAAAAAAAAAAA